>JASANE010009810.1:0-26379 GCA_030248225.1 Trileptium ribeirensis
AAAATGCATATGTAGGCGTACGACAAAGAAAATCTTCCGTTGTTTTAGGCTCCCATACCCGATGTTAGCATCATTAACACAAATCATCACGTGAGAATTATTTTATATAAAAAAATTTCGCCTACGTATATTTTTAGATCGGAAGCAAAATGCATGTATGCCGCAGCCTAATATAGTGAACATCAACCACGCATATCATTTAGCATATTAAACGTTAGATTCCGAAGCTCGGTCGACGGCTGGAAGATCGACTCAGGGAAATATCTCTAATTTTAGATTCTCGTAACATTCCGCAAAATTTTATGGTAAATTTTTGACAAATTGTTTTTCATTTTCCATATTTCTTACAGTTTTGTCCAAATATTTGCCACTTTTTACCCTATTTTTCGCAAAGTATTCCGTCTGCCTTCGAACAGCGGTGAGTGGGGGTGGAGGTAGAGGGGTAAATGACAGGGGGATGTCCGACCATTAGGACTGGTCCAATCTATAGTGGGGAATCACGCCTACCGCTTTAGACGACTACAGACTAAGCCTTAACACGGGAGCTGCCTGCCCCTGAATCCTTTGTACTAAGCTTTTCCTTTCTCTAACGATATAATGCCCCGCCTCTCAAAGCTACACGAGCTAAACATTTTATACCTACATCAAATCTTTTGTCTAATTTTGTTGCCGATAAATATTATTAATGAAAATTAATAATATCTTCGCACTGAATGTTGACATGTACCGCAAAAGTAAACATGCATAACTTCCCAAAGTTTAAAAAATTTTAGCTTCCCACAATGCCACATATTTAATCACTTTGGAAACCGGGAATTTGGGAAACCGCGAATCAGCAGAAATTGGGATTTAGAAATACTAGGTTTTTGGGAAACAGGAATTTGGAATAGCGGGAACTTGGTTAAGTGATAATTTGAAAAAGTACCAATTTGATAAAATGGGAAAGGAATTTCGGAAAGTGGTAATCATTCAAACTGGAAAATTGGAAATCTAGGAAACTGGGACTTCATTAAGGTCCAAGGTGAAAATTTTTGGAAATTGATAAATGGAAAATTGCAGATTTGCGAAAACTGTGAAATTGGAACATGTGGAGTTTGGAAAAAGGGGGAAATTGTAGTTTGAAAATTAGAATTTGGGATATTTGGAATTTCGGAAGTGAAAATACTAAAACCCATCAGTAGTATAAAAGACTAAAATTCATGCCAGGTGAGGCACTGACGGTTGCCTTAAGTACTAAACACGGGCCAACCAACCAATCCATGCGGACGGGACAAGGAGGTACAAAATAAGCAGGGTTCTCCAGTGTGAACCCTCATCGTGCATGTCGCGAAATTATTATTCGTTGCCAGCAACACTAAGATCTAGGGGCCAGTGTCCACAAGTGTTGCACAATTCAGGAACTGACACACAAAGAGTTAAACTACCCTCGGGGAATTTCGATCTAATGCAGGAATTCAGGGCCACGATACTCATGCTCGCTTTGCATAATAGGCGACCTAGGACATGCCTCGATCCCGGCGGCTTAATTACCGACGTTAAATTTTTGATAGATTTACGATTAAATAGACAACGACTTTTTGTTCATCGTACCACCGTTATTGACACCCCGATATCACCAAGATTTTCTGCATTCATTGCTCGTGGCTCACTCTTTTAGTTTCATAATATACTATTACTCCAACTCCTAGGTGTAATAACGGGACGCTTCTACCAGGAAATACATGAAGACACCATGCGCGTACGACCAAAGGTATCATAACCATGACGGTGGGCCAATCCTTTTTCGCGAGCTTGGAGAAATTTGTCGTTTTTCCTGGTCAGAGCAAAGAAATTTTATAATGCGCGAGTAAACTTAAGGTGACCCCGCCAACCATACTATTCTGTTATTAGCGATATCGAATCGCAACCCATTGTTACGAAAAGCAGGCTTAATTTCATTGGGTTTTCCGCTAACCGAAAATTGGCAAAATCAAATTCAAGTGACAGAAATTAGACCTTGTGTTCGAACAGAGTTTTGGCGATTTCAGTTTGTAAAAATTCTGTTCCCTAATGTATTATCCTTTAAATTTGAATTATACAGTGTTCGCGAACAAATTTAATGCAAAAGTGACGTCACAATCAAATCCACAAACTTTCGTTCTCAAACATTAGGGTAATTTTACTTCAATTTTCGTGAACACAAAGTAGTTGGATTTCAATCGTGACCACTGCGTTCGCGAATAGTTTTATGCATAATTTCAATATACCAGAAAGCGTTCCGTAACAAGTTTTATCCAAAAATACAAAATATGATGATTGCAGGGGTCATTTTAAGTTTACACGCTCATAACCTTTTAGCAGGCCGCAAACGTGCTTCACGGTCTGTGCTCGAACATCACCCACGATTGGTTTCGCACATGTCTGGTATTTGGTATCATCGCTGAGATTCCCAAATAGGTTGACGCTAACACCTGTTCACGGTAGCAAATTCCATGCCGCTATTTTCTATCTCGATATCGTTCGGAAGTTGTTTGTCTAAATTGTTTGGTTGTCCATTTGTGAATGTTTGATTTATTAACACTGTGTAAGTCCAGGTTTAGTGTAAAATTTGACTCAGCTTAAGACTCTTGAGCCATGAATTCTCTCAGCAAATGATAGATTATTGTGACCTGACAGGGTACCGACAATCCCTGGAAGTTTAGCATCGGACGTTTTATCGATAAACCGTTTAAGTCTAGACATAAATTAGTACCAACGAGTGTGTTTATAATTTCGTAGGCTGTTATACAGATTATATATTTTGCGGCTCTGACTGTCTCTCGCATCACTTTCATCCTATTCTTTGTTAGTTCTTGCTAGAAGCAACATACTGTAGGGCTTGATATCTTTATATTCACAGGCCGTAGTGTGTCACGTTGCGTGAATTGTGGCTAATTTGCATACACCGTCTGCTTTGACATTGGTTAGGTATTCTTTCCGTTTTGGCTATATTGCAGTGCAAGATTTGGGCGTTGAGTTATGTAAGCAGATCGGCATGTAGATGTTGGTTTGTACTGAATGGATATTCATTTTATTGCTGTTTATAAATGTTTCCGAATTAAACGCTAAAACTTGAATTAGACGCTTCTTGCAGTACCCCCGGGTAGACATATTCTCCGTGCGTCATAACGAGTGTTTAACCCACTGCATTCGAATTCCGATTCGGTACATGGTCCTTCGTGGATTTATTCGAACCGACTTTTGAACTGAAAGTCTACTTTTACTCTGTGTTCTCTATAGTTACGAACCTATATATTTTGCATGTAAGCCTGTGTAAGGCTCATCTGCATTTCAGGTATGCGCGTTCTGGACGGCTACGTATATTGTTTTTCATCGTAGAGCTAGCTATTTCGGAAACTAAACGGAAGTTTTTTATCCGCACTATGGTATTTTGAGGCAGGTAATATGGCATGTATAGATTCGAAACACGTTAAACCAAAGCTATTTTTAACATTTTTTGGAACTAATTAATCGCGGTATAAACAAGTGGCTTATATATCTGGTGTTATCTAGCTGCAAATGGATGCAGAAACTCAGCTTCTTCGCAAGCGGCAGAGGCAAGCCGCGAGGTCAAACGCAAATAAAGAAATTACTACGGCCACTAGCATAGGCGTTGTTAACAGCTCAGACATTTCATTAAGCGCTGAAGCTATAGCTGCTAAGCTAGCAGATTACCGTTTACGGCTTACTAAGCTTGACGATGAAATTGTACGTAACTTTCCCTCAACCCAGGATAACTCACAAGAAATACAGGGTGCAGCTAATATGGGTGGAGTGATATTAGAAGCAGTATCGCTGTTGACGGTTAAGTTTTCGCAGTATAAATCTACGCCAGAGATTGTACCAGACAGCCAATCCATCGCTGGTAGCGTACAAAGTAGTGCACGTAGGTTTCCATCCGTGAAGCTTCCAAAACTCGAACTCGCCAAGTTTAACAGGAATCCTTTGGATTGGTCTGAGTTCTGGGACTGCTATTCCAGTACTATCCGCGACAACAGCGAGCTGTTGGATGTCGATAAATGTAAATATTTGCGATCCGTTTTGAGTGGCGATGCACTTCGTTTTGTGAACGGCTACAAGCTGACATCGGAAAACTACCAGACCGCAGAAGAATCGCTCTCTGATTTGTTTGGTAATAAGCAGCTGACAGTTTTTTCGCCCTTTGAAGCAATGCTGGATCTGTAGCCCGCGTGAGTCCTAACTACGTTGATTTGGGGTTGCACAATGTGTCTAATGCCCAACGCCAGTATAGAGGAATAAGTGAAAGTTCAGTGTGTTGGTAGTCAAACGTATTTTGCCCAAAATTTTACTACAACAACCATACATTAATTACACATAGATATTCACTTACGTTAATCCCAAATAAAATCCACGATCACACGATTCACAATACACAGGTTGAAATAATTTTCGAGAGTATACGAATATCTTGTACCTCTGATTGCGAGAACTGAACTGCCTAAGCTTAGCGCGCGTGAGCTTAAATAAACTTTTATCCCTGACCAGAAACCTGGGAATTCCTCTAAAGGGCGGTTTACACAGTTAAGAATTAGAAATTCTTGGAATTGAGAAATCCGCTCCCAAACTTAAACTTAAATTTTTGCGTTAAAGAACCCGTTTTTATGAAATTCCCTGAATTCCTAACTCACAACAAAATTTGGAAAATCCAACTGAAATACACTTACATTTTCGCTAATGTAAGTGTAATAGTTAAGGCACCCAGGGCTTACACTCAAATCCGATAGGTACCTAAACTATGGCCCTGGCACACAAATTTTAAACTCTCTTAATCTTATGGCTCATTTACCTTAAGTTGTGTGCAGTTTGACTTAGCTTTGTCCGACAGTCAACCAAGGCTCAATGGACAAAATCATAGTCTCGCCTAGCTATGCCTGTTGTCCATAGCCACATAGCTAGCGCCCTCGCGGATATAGTCAACGCTAACTAACCTTGACAGATTCTAAGGTTTCGGAAGACTGTTTGCTGTGGTTTTTGCGATGTTGAGACACGTATATAGGTACAGGAAATATCGGTAAACGTAATAGTATTGTATATCGGAAAGTGCATTCTGTAGTAATAATATTTCTATAAGTTTTTTTTCAGACGGTATAAAGCTAATTTTGTACCAATATAATTTTATTTAATCCTTAAAGACTGTGCTTTTTTAGTTTATTCCCCGGAATGCGGCTGTATCCCAAAGCTTCTTTTATAAAACCATCTTGTGACGCAAGTGTGCTGCTATTAACTGGAATGCTGCTGTGCTTACCTGCTCTGCTTCCTGTTCAGAACAGAACCGGCGCTTAAAATCCTATACATACTTGTGCTCCGAAATCCAAAGGGGAGGGTAGCCGGGACTTCAGGGAGACGGTAAGGAGGCCTTCGGCCTCCCAGTGGGGGGTAAGCCGGTTGAGAGGGGCAGTCTGAGCTTCAAGAGGTGAGTAAACTCTCCCCTACCCCCTCCTTCACCTATGAGCGTGTATTCCTTCTGTATTAAAAGGCTCTCAGATGAAACGACTATCAAGTAGAATTTCCTTATGATTTACGATGTAAGTTCAACATAAATCGGACATGCATCTTCATTTGTTCATATATATGGATCAGTTTTATTAATTTGACGACCGTCATCCTTAGCACATCTCCCATCCACAGCAAGGTCGTCCCTGTAAATGTTTGCAAAATTTTGAATCTCCGACAGGTCAAGGTATGCAGTCGGTAATTTGAAGTGTGGCCGAGAAGTGAGATTATATTATGCATTCTATGCTGCAGCGTGTCTGTTTTCGCACTTTAGGTTGTACTACGATTCTCAGCAGGTGAGGACACAGGCGCTCCGGTTGATACAACAGGAGTCATTGCTGCCCCTCCGGTTGTCCAGCCCATGGTCCTACGAAATACAAGTGACTAGCGACGGGCTATACTCCGGCCAGGTCGTTTGCAAAAATCACATATTTTTCGACCGTCGCTGGTCATTCTAGATCGGTTTTGCGCAAAATTGGAATTATGAGGCTTAACGTCTGTCTTATCGTTTAGGCTAATCACCGCTTGCAACAATTCCTTATTTAATTTTACCATATCATCCATTTTACTCTCTAGGCTATTGGAGGCCTCGGTTTTCCTATTATCAGCATACAAAGCCTCCACCCTGGGACTATCAAAGTGGGAAGGCTGATCCATTCGTTCGTAGCATTCTTGCTCGCATGCTCTGGAAATGGCGGCCTGCATGGAAATAGGGTTCGATGTCAAGACGAACCTCTTGATTGAACTCTTAAGTCCGTTCAAGAAGTTATCCATAGCAATGCGATCTCTACTATCAGCATCTATAGTTGGATAAGCCTTCCTCACTAAACGCTCTATATCTCTTGCATAGATTTCTACTGGTTCGCTAGACCCCTGGCTACGCGTGCGTAGTTGTATACTGTATTGGTTAGCTGTTTCTTTAGATATGAGAAATTCTTTCAGCGAGACTCGAACGAGCTCATAATTTTTTTGAATCCCAGGAGGGAGAGCTTCCCACTTTCGCGCAGCTTCATCTCGTAAATTTCAAGTTTTTTGATTCCGTATCTTTGGATCAACTTGAAAGGTCGGAAGAATGATTTTTTCTCGAACTATTTGAAAACATCAAGTCAATGATGAAACGGGTAGGCTGAGCAATAGACTCCGTTTGCAGAAAAGATTTTTGTCGCCGGACATTCGAACTGACTTTAGGCTCACGAAACTCGAACCATGCCCATATGGCAGTGTTGTATTTCTATCCTATAAAATTATACTTTTTCCCAAAACCATAGTCTCAACTTCAACATACACATTCGTTTTCGCCTTTAATTTTTTCTTGGCCGAAGCACAGCTCGGGCCTATGATTTTATGAACTTTTCCATTACACTATATTTTATTACGACTTAAGCAAACCTAATAGTTTAACGAAACACTTAGTACAAGATATAGTATCTTGCTCAGTCATCGAAGGTCAGTCTCATCGGTATACAGACTAACTTTGGTAGAAGGGGCGTTGCTACCGCCTGGCTCTTGAGGCTGGCTATCGATACTCAATTAGCCTAATTAATCTTAATAAGATCTTGGTGCGCAACTCGGACCGCACCGCCCGCCCGAGGTAAGTTTATGAATTTGTCTAAGGTTCTTCTAAGCCGTTATTCGTTTTGAAGTTTCGCTGGTTCTTCTTGTCTGACTTCCAAGAAATCGTAAACCTACATGCGCATAACTCTTATTGTGGAAATTTTATTACTAATAAAATGACTATCTTGAAAAATTCGAATTGGTTGTCATCCCACGGCACGTTAATAACCTATCGCGACACTATTTTGTGGTTTTACAATGGCGCGTTCACTTGATGAGCACGGCATTCGCACCAGCAAAGTTCCTAGAGCCTTGAAGGATCAGGTGAGGGGCAGTCGCCTGTCACTTTTCCTATTGACAAGATTAAGTTGGCGCTAGAGCAAAATTTCGAACGGATCTAAGTAGTTTAAGTAAAAGTGAATTCCGATCATTGTTCTCTACTGAATTACGAATTGAAGTTATTTCCATGGTCTATTATTTAATCGAACCCCAGTAAATTTTAGATTAAACAATAAAAGGACCTAAACTAATGATCTTAATCAATGGAACGCTGTCTTCACAGATACACCTTGGGCATTTACCAATTAAATGAGCTAATACTTCAGCGAAGTTATAGGCATTTGAACATCTGGTATAATCGTAACAGTAAGAGATTCATTCCTCATAGGAAGATTAAATATTTTACTAGCAAAGATCGGCTGGTTCCATAGACGTCGGTGACTTCGCTTACATAGCCGCACTTTTAGAGGTTCCACTTTTAGACGTTACTGCAAATATGATTATTACTATTTAACCGTGTGTTATGCTCAAAAAGCTGTCTGCATGATATTTTATTTGGATATAAAACTTATTATGACAGTTTTCTTTGGTGCTATAATAGTGGCTTCGCTCGTACTCGTGGGTATAAAAAGGACATAAGTGTTTTTATCTGTGGTTCACTTGAAGCATTAAACAATTAAAGACGTTAAAATAACAGATTGCTCCTTGCTTTACTTTACATAACCGGTCATCTATCGAGTCGACTGAATTCCTTTCCAGAAGTATGTTTCGCGTAGATCAGAATTAGGCATCCTTCCAGCTAACAGCGTCTTTGTGCAGCTGTATCGCAACTCGTAAATAAGGTAAAATCACAATTTGTGCGTGTTTATCGGTTGGCAAAAGAACAGCACAGGTGCACGCACATAAATTGCACTGACGCCAAATGCTAAAAGCTTCTGAGACATAAAGTAAGAAATATTGTACATATTTAAGCATGGGTGTTAATATTGTTACGGTTTATAGTTTCGTGTTTTCCTTGCTAATAAAATGTCAAATTTGTGATATTTAGTCTGTTGCTCTTAGTGATTAGTTATTATGCCTGAGCTATCTATAGGTACGCGGAGCCTCAAATCTTTTCTTATGCGTACACATTTCATGCGAGAGCGATCTTAACTCAACGTTTTATCTGTTGATGAGGAACCGATGCAGAGGCAATACTATGTAAAAGTTTTTAAAGCTTTTAAGTAGCCATGGGACAGTGTTGCCCACCCTTTTTTCAATATGCGAAGGCGAAGCAAAAGAAGGTACAAAGTACGAAGTGCAGGATGGGCAGCTACGAAATCAAAACATATCAACATTGGGGATTGCAAATGCTAGAAGTTACATTGTTGATAATCAGTCACTAGATGTAATTTCTTTCTCTTTCAGAATTATGTTTTTCCAAAACGCACAGAAACACAGCCGTAACCCCAAAAACTAGCGGTGACTGTTGCAGCTTTCCTGAACTAATAAATTTATACAGGCTGACATTGTTTTCGAATTTTCTCGTATCGTGCATAAACAGTTTTTAACGCTTAACTGCACAGACGAGTGTTTGTAACAAAGCACACAAGTTTCAAATCTGACCTGATCATCAAATTACAATGGGGCGTTAATTTTAACTTCTAGCTTTATAAGATGTTTTCTCAGAGATGGAACCGGGTCACCTACACGTGACCCGGTGACCCGGGTGGTGAGCTGGCCCGATGACCCGATGACCCTGATGGGTTAGTGACCCGGTAACTCGGTTACTTCCAATTGTCATTTTTGCCATGCCAAATGGATATTTGGTTTTCTATATTTTCTACGATATATTGAACTCAGTGATTCTTAGATCCACAGATCCGTCCAAACATAACATAAAAGACTAAAATAAGTGTGGATTACAAAACATAGTGTGCTAATAGCAACGAAGGTAAACGCGGCTTAAATATAAAAAAAATTATAATTGTTCCGATACAATTTGTAATAGCCGCACGTTTTCCGAGAAATAATGTAACTTCGTGCCAAGTTTTCACCTTGGCTAAACGAAGTTCGAATGTTATACACTGGTGACGGGAAATTTTAGTTTAATGATTTAATTGTTCACACGAATTGAATAATGTAAACTAAAAATATAATGCTGAGGGGCCTCCCCAAATCCCAGTTCCGCAATGGGGACCAAAAAGAACTATGTTTGGTACACACGCTTTCCCAGCACATTGAAGTTTCAAAAAATATAGCAAGAATCGAAAGACTAATTGTGTTAGATATGAATTTACAAAGTTAGTAATACACCGGGTAGGGTTGCGGGCTTTTGGCTATATGTGGGGATCAAACCGCACCAGCGAGACAAGACATGTGACCCGATGACCCGGTTGACTTAGTCACCCGGTAACCCGATCAATAGTGGTGACCTAAGTGACCCGGTGATCAAGTTCCACCTATGGTTTCAATTATGCTTGTCCACATAACCAGCAGGCTTAGGTGTCGGAAATTCAAAACGGTATAAGCTGTCGTCTTGAGTTGAAATTTGTTATGCGAACATCAAATAGTCTTAGCAGTCATAGTTTCTGAAACTGATAAATTCAGGCATATCAACTTGGTTTGTTATAAAGTTATAAAGTACCAAAAATAAGTTATAAAACGACTAAAGTTGAAACACACCGGATCATGGTTTAATCTTCATATTTAAATAAATATTGCACACAAGGCTAGTACCGTGCGTTGTTCATAAAGCACAAACTAAAATTTTCTAGTGGAAATTTGGATGTCATCGTTTGTGGAGAACCATCAATTTGCTTCGGTGATGCTGTCGTTTTACTAAAATATATTTTACTACGTAACATTACTATGATCATAAAAGTATGCATCATACTGTATGCACATCATTGGGTTATACGAAGTTGACGTTGTGGTTTCTCGTCCGGGGGGTCAGGCCCATCTCTTCGATGCCACGGTACGCCCGCCATTCTGCCTAATTAATTATTGTGCCGCCTGGCAGAACCACGTTGTGCATGATCAGGACCAGGGTAGCGGCATCAAGGCGTTCCACGATTCCCATGAATCCAACCGCAGTTTCGTGACTCGTGTAAATCATACCGAAAACCTATCTCTGCGTATGAGATGGTACTTTGGCTTGTGGCTGAAGCACGATTCGTCGACCCTTGACCAAACCCCCGGATTGGATTGGATTGGCATGAAGATAACAACATATTTCTCGGAAAGATGCAAACGTGTCGACTACTGTTTTGCTTGACAGACCGACCTGATCCATGAATGTTCTTCTCCGACTCTTCGATTGCCCACAAGTAGAGCCTGTGTATTCATTGTGGAAGACCTACGTTGGAGTTGACAAAGAAACTACCATTTGGGAGAGTCGTTGTGCTTTTGAACTTAGGGCAGTCTTAAAGGAGGCAAAAAACGAGAAAAAACATCTTGGACAATAACCCCCAAAAATATATTCCCATGGAGTATTTCCACGCCAATGGAGGCTGGTGGGGGGTTGTCCATGAGATCCAAACTGTCTTTTGCAAAAGTGCTGTACTCCTAACATTGCGACATGAAATACAATCGGCTTCTAGCCACAGTCATTGAGTTTTCACTATGAGCAATTTCACTTACATAATCATCGCGCTTCTGTCAAACACTTCAAACTAACGCAGCACCATGCGGTGACATTATGGTTGTTGTGACCTAGAGTTTCCAACATAACGATTATAAGTCATCTCTGATTGTTGGAATAGTGATTGAAGTTTGTAGTTTGAACTCTAGTGTACTTGCTTAGATCCGAATCATTTGCAGTATGGCGCTTTTCTTAGCGTACAGACTCTAGCGGTCGGATTTGAAGAGCCGATATATGTTATTAAAAGCACTTAAGAATATAACGCACCATAAAAGACGCATGAGAAGCAGCTACTAAGCAGTCAGTGTAAAATTGCACCAGTTTAGACATCTCGACACAAAAAAATCAGGCCATGCCTTGACTTTCTGATGAAATAATCAGTTTTTATTGCCAGAATACTAGTAAAATCCGAAATTGAGGACATTTTGTCATATTTGTGCAATGAATTTCACTTTCGGACTACGTAAATGCTGGTGGCCAATTATAGTTTTCGCAATACGGCAGACACATGGAGAATAAGTTTCATTACAACAGAACTGTAAGGCAGCGTGGCTTATCATTTCTATCTTAGCATCGATTGTTATTCATATTTTTTTATTTCAGAATTTGCTATATTACCTCACCAAGCACTAAAAAATTTTGGCTATTGTTGTTCTTACTAAAGCCGTCTTGGCAAGCATAAGTTTCCGGAACATCACAATTTAAATTTAAACTTATGTCTATGTTTATGAACATCTCAACACTGGATAGAATTTAAACATCCTTCTTTCGCCCATGCATCAAACAGAACTATATATACAATATTACTGCATTAAATTTCTCAAATACCATTGGGCATTTAGTGCACTTTGAGAAAAATACGTAAGTTTTGTACCATCCACATCCTTATAGAAAAGAGGCTTAAGCTTAACCAACTATACTCTTTAGCCCCAAAGATACAACCACCTACTTGTGATATTTTCTGCTTTTGGGCTTGGCTATATCCAACTTGAAGTCTACGACGCCTACGATCCAAACGAATTGCTGCTCGTTTCTGCATTGTAATGCGCGGCTAACGTTAAAATTACCCTGCTGACCATCGTATTTTGTTTTTTTTGTAAAAAATTTCATCACCGAAAATTTTCTTGTCCGTGAGAAAATTCTAGTTTTTGTTCGCGAATATCAAATATGTTCGCGAACGGAATTTTGTCTAATTTGTATTAACAAGGGGCTTGTTCACCAGCAGTAATTGGTAAATAACATGACCGCCTCGTTTATGACGTCACAGTTACATTATATTTGTTCGCGAACAGAGACGAATACTGTTTCGACGCTATGAAATGTTACGGAATTATCATAACCCGAATGAAAACCTTTAAGTTTGCGCTAGCAAAGAATCGAATCGAATATCCTATTTGTTCGCAACAGTGGATGTGGATTCGACCTCAAGAATTGCAAAATAGGATGGTTAGCGGGGTCACTTTAAGTTTAGGCGAGCATAATGTAGGGGCCAGTGTAATGCCAATTTATTACATATATAGGCATGAAAATTATGTTTCTGGTCTTGCTTGCTGCTTTTCTTTTTTGCTTCTGCATGTTTCAATTATCATAGAAGTACCCTTCACGAGATAAGAAACAACTGGAAATTAGTTTGGCCCGTCGGTAGCACACCATTTAGATTCGACATAGCAAAAATTGTTATGAGTCTTTTACAAGTTGAGTGCAGCGTGACTTTGTCTTGTCCGGTTAATAAAGTAGATTCAATGGACATTGGTATAGAACGAGTTAGCTATTTCCTTGCAGCAGTATGTAGCTCTCTGGATAATCTGTTTAGTCTAGGCTGACTATATAGGACATGCTATAGAACCCTGGCGCACTGATTTATGTGGTTAATTTTATGATTTATACTATAACGGTAAAAATTTAAAGTTTAACAGTTGCCCAGGCGGGAAATTCAAATTTTCGCTGGGTGCATTGTGTAAAGATTCAAATTTTGCACAATTACAATGCTTGACAAACGCCAAGATAAGAAATTATAATTTTGGCGAGTGTTTTAGCTATCTTCGCGGGAGACTGTATCCAACAAAATTTATAGTCAGCGCAGACTGTTCATGCAAAACCTCGCAGTCGCGTAAACTCAACTTAACTTAGACGCCCCATTAAACGACACAACCGGAGATCTGCTACAATAAACTATTTTATGACTTATGCGTTCTTTCCATAAAGCTGTTCGTCTAATACAAAAATGGTACATTTCATAGAAAATTTCAAAGGATATATAGGGAAACTCGGAAATCGTATGTGTACTACTAATATTATAACTAAAATTATACAAAGGTATTGCACAGAGGCGTCTCTGTCGGCGAAATAACAGGTAAATGTCGTGAAAATGGATCCTTTTTAAATTATTAAAAACAGTTAAAGAAGCTGAAATTCAAACCCTGAAACCTAGCAATGTAATAAAATTATATATAATCATATTTTAACCTCCAGAAGGTATAATTCATAAACAAATTATGTACATTCGTTTGGATAGTCAGTGTCGCACATTTAGTTTGAGTATAACTAAAAGTAGTAAAAGGCAACACTAGACTACTATATCTATGCTACAGTATAGTATAATCGGTTATCATTCTCTTATACAAAGCTGTGGATTCTTCGAGAAAATTGCGTATTTTCTCGAATTTATACACTGAAAGATCAAACGATAGTTAGAAGGCAATATATATATACTAAGCGCCCCTAGTGGTGAGATGTCGAGACTCTCTGACTTGACTACTGTCGAGAGTCCTTTGAAAATACTAAATTAGTTTGTTATAATTTATATTGTCTAAAGCTCTAGTGCCTGCAAAAGATGGCAATTAAAACGTTAACCAATAAATTTTTTTGCATAAGTTGAAGAAACACGTATTTGATGAGATCCAAAGAATTTTAAATTTAAGCCTGAAAAGATACATTGGTCGGTCTCAGTATGGCAACAAGGGAGAAAGAAACAAAGGCTTTTATCCGCTATATATGAAAAGATCTGAATCCGCGCACGAGTTACAGCGGGTCTTTTCTTTTAGCCCCCGAATTTGGTCGATTTTGAAGATACAGAGCTGATTTTGGCATTAACCGATTCAGCTCGATGAGGCGGTTCCGAAACTACTCATTTTACTCACATCCCTGAAAATTTTTTTTCGATTTTTTGAAGTCCCAATGGTTACTTTTGGGTACGTTATAATGATAGAAAAAAGAACAGCTTAGAGCGGAGGGTTCGGGGGCGACAGCCCCCCGACTTAGACTTAGGCTTAGTGTATGTATCATATAAGGACATAAGCATAGGTTAGGACTAAGGCCTAGGGTTAGTATATCGAGAACGGCATGGCCTGCATTTCATTTCCGCCCTTCAGGGTTGCTTGGGCCCTCATAACTTTCCGACGGTGGCGGAGATTTCAATAAAATACACACCAGTAGTTTTCTCTCATCAAATCGAGCCGAATGGCACCCAACATGACCATATTCCGAGGGGACGATTGGCACCTCAAAAAATTGGAAAAAATTTCAGTTAAATGGGTAAAAAGAGTATTTTATGAACCGCCTCATCGAGCTGAATCAGCTCTGTATCTTCAAAATTGACCAAATTCCGGCTGGAGGGGGGTAAGCACAATTACCAATACAGTAAGTATTAAGTAGTAAGTGAAGTAGTAACAAAGGCCACTACATACGGTATTCGGGAATATATATATAAGTTTAATGTGCGCTTTGCGTGAACAGCTCTGAGCGGTAGTTATTTTAAAAGTTTTTTAATGTCCAGACCTATTATATATTAAAATTGGTAAAAAAATAAAAGAGGCGTTTCATTGTGCTGTTACTTCATACCTACATAAGTGCTAAATTCATTAAAACAATGCAATGAAATATTATTCTAACCACAAAGATTCATAAGATAGAATATATTTTTCTTAATTGTACATATGAAAATTGGCACTGAATATGGGTTTAGGAAAAAATGTTTATATATTCCCAGGTGATAAATTTGAAAACTAAGGAAATATTTTCTGAAATATATTAGTACTGAATATTCAGTACTGTTTTTGTTTACTAAACATGACAAGGGAAATATGCCTATGATTGTTGGAATATTTTCGTTTATATGTAGGTAAAAATTTTGATCCTTACATGTAAGTAAAATACTCTGTTTCATGGGTTTACAAAATAACACTTCATATTAACGAATACAACACTGTGTCATACGTTGTAGCAGCCCTTCCGAAGCCAATAATATTTCGTAATATCCTGATTTAAAATGGTTTGGACGAAAAAGAGCAAAGATAGTCTTTAGTTCTTGAGACCCATTTCAGTTTTTCTTAGACGGGTGCTGTTGATGAAAGCAGAGGAAACGATACTAATTGAACACAGATAACGTGCGGCAGCGATGGGCTTGTTCAGAGCCATTTCTTCTTATTATCCTCATTTAAAATAGTTTGGACGAAAAAGAGGAAAGATAATCTTTAATTCTTGAGACACATTTCATTTTTTCTTAGACAGGTGCTGTTGATGAAAGCAGAGGAAACGAAACTAATTGAACACAGATAACGTGCGGCAGCGATGGGCTTGTTCAGAGCCATTTCTTCTTATTATCCTCATTTAAAATAGTTTGGACGAAAAAGAGCAAAGATAATCTTTAATTCTTGAGACACATTTCATTTTTTCTTAGACGGGTGCTGTTGATGAAAGCAGAGGAAACGAAACTAATTGAACGCAGATAACGTGCGGTAGCGATGGGCCTGTTCAGAGCCATTTCTTCGTATTGTCCGGATTTAAAATAGTTTGGACGAAAAAGTGCAAAGATAATCTTTAATTCTTGAGACCCATTTCAATTTTTCTTAGACGGGTGCTGTTGATGAAAGCAGAGGAAACGAAACTAATTGAACGCAGGTAACGTGCGATAGCGATAGGCTTGTTCAGAGCCATTTCTTCGTATTATCCTGATTTAAAATAGTCTGGGCGAAAAAGAGCAAAGATAGTCTTTAATTCTTGAGACCCATTGCAATTTTCTTAGACGGGTGCTGTTGATGAAAGCAGAGGAAACGAAACTAGTTGAACACAGATAATGTGCGGTAGCGATTGGCTTGTTCAGAGCCATTTCTTCGTATTATCTCTGACTTAAAATAGTGTGGACGAAAAAGAGCAAAGATAGTCGATCACGAAAACCAATGCCAATTTGAAGAAGGCGGTGCTGATGAGGAAAAAAACAAAAAAAAAAGAAAACAGAAAACGGGCGGCGGGGGGGAGCGAGGAGAGAACCATTTCTTCGTATCATCCTCATTTAAAATAGATTGGACGAAAAAGACGATATCGACGAAGAGCAAAGAATTCTATCTAGACCCATTTCAATTTTTCTTAGACGGGTGTTGTTGATGAAAGCAGAGGAAACGAAACTAATTGAACGCAGATAACGTGCGGTAGCGATAGGCTTGTTCAGAGCCATTTCTTCGTATTGTCCGGATTTAAAATAATTTGGACGAAAAAGAGCAAAGATAGTCTTTATTTCTTGAGACCCATTTCAATTTTTCTTAGACGGGTGTTGTTGATGAAAGCAGAGGAAACGAAACTAATTGAACACAGATAACGTGCGGTAGCGATGGGCTTGTTCAGAGCCATTTCTTCGTATTGTCCGGATTTAAGATAGTTTATACGAAAAAGAGCAAAGATAGTCTTTAATTGTTGAGACACATTTCAATTTTTCTTAGACGGGTGTTGTTTATGAAAGCAGAAGAAACGATACTAATTGAACGCAGATAACGTGCGGTAGCGATGGGCTTGCTCAGAGCCATTTTTTCATATTGTCCTGATTTAAAATAGTTTGGACGAAAAAGAGCAAAGATAGTATTTAATTCTTGAGACCCATTTCAATTTTTCTTAGACGGGTGTTGTTTATGAAAGCAGAAGAAACGATACTAATTGAACGCAGATAACGTGCGGTAGCGATGGGCTTGTTCAGAGCCATTTCTTCGTATTATCCTCATTTAAAATAGTTTGGACAAAAAAGAGCAAAGATCGTCTTTAATACTTGAGAGATATTTCAATTTTTCTTAGACGGGTGCTGTTGATGAAAGCAGAGGAAACGAAACTAATTGAACACATATAACGTGCGGTAGCGATGGGCTTGTTCAGAACCATTTCTTCGTATTATCCTCATTTAAAATAGATTGGACGAAAAAGAGCAAAGATAGTCTTTAGTTCTTGAGACCCATTTCAATTTTTCTTAGACGGGTGTTGTTGATGAAAGCAGAGGAAACGAAACCAATTGAACGCAGATAACGTGCGGTAGCGATGGGCTTGTTCTGAGCCATTTCTTCGTATTGTCCGGATTTAAAATAGTTTGGACGAAAAAGTGCAAAGATAATCTTTAATTCTTGAGACCCATTTCAATTTTTCTTAGACGGGTGCTGTTGATGAAAGCAGAGGAAACGAAACTAATTGAACGCAGCTAACGTGCGATAGCGATAGGCTTGTTCAGAGCCATTTCTTCGTATTATCCTGATTTAAAATAGTCTGTGCGAAAAAGAGCAAAGATAGTCTTTAATTCTTGAGACCCATTGCAATTTTCTTAGACGGGTGCTGTTGATGAAAGCAGAGGAAACGAAACTCGTTGAACACAGATAATGTGCGGTAGCGATTGGCTTGTTCAGAGCCATTTCTTCGTATTATCCTGACTTAAAATAGTGTGGACGAAAAAGAGAAAGATAGTCTTTATTTCTTGAGACCCATTTCAATTTTTCTTAGACGGGTGTTGTTGATGAAAGCAGAGGAAACGAAACTAATTGAACGCAGATAACGTGCGGTAGCGATGGGTTTGTTCAGAGACATTTCTTCGTATTGTCCGGATTTAAGATAGTTTATACGAAAAAGAGCAAAGATAGTCTTTAATTCTTGAGACACATTTCAATTTTTCTTAGACGGGTGTTGTTTATGAAAGCAGAAGAAACGATACTAATTGAACGCAGATAACGTGCGGTAGCGATGGGCTTGCTCAGAGCCATTTTTTCATATTGTCCTGATTTAAAATAGTTTGGACGAAAAAGAGCAAAGATAGTATTTAATTCTTGAGACCCATTTCAATTTTTCTTAGACGGGTGCTGTTGATGAAAGCAGAGGAAACGAAACTAATTGAACGCAGCTAACGTGCGATAGCGATAGGCTTGTTCAGAGCCATTTCTTCGTATTATCCTGATTTAAAATAGTCTGGGCGAAAAAGAGCAAAGATAGTCTTTAATTCTTGAGACCCATTGCAATTTTCTTAGACGGGTGCTGTTGATGAAAGCAGAGGAAACGAAACTAGTTGAACACAGATAATGTGCGGTAGCGATTGGCTTGTTCAGAGCCATTTCTTCGTATTATTCTGACTTAAAATAGTGTGGACGAAAAAGAGCAAAGATAGTCTTTAATTCTTGAGACTAATTGCAATTTTTCTTAGACGGGTGCTGTTGATGAAAGCAGAGGAAACGAAACTAATTGAACGCAGATAACGTGCGGTAGCGATGAGCTTGTTCAGAACCATTTCTTCGTATTATCCTCATTTAAAATAGATTGGACAAAAAGAGCAAAGATAGTCTTTAGTTCTTGAGACCCATTTCAATTTTTCTTAGACGGGTGTTGTTGATGAAAGCAGAGGAAACGAAACTAATTGAACGCAGATAACGTGCGGTAGCGATGGGTTTGTTCAGAGACATTTCTTCGTATTGTCCGGATTTAAGATAGTTTATACGAAAAAGAGCAAAGATAGTCTTTAATTCTTGAGACACATTTCAATTTTTCTTAGACGGGTGTTGTTTATGAAAGCAGAAGAAACGATACTAATTGAACGCAGATAACGTGCGGTAGCGATGGGCTTGCTCAGAGCCATTTTTTCATATTGTCCTGATTTAAAATAGTTTGGACGAAAAAGAGCAAAGATAGTATTTAATTCTTGAGACCCATTTCAATTTTTCTTAGACGGGTGTTGTTTATGAAAGCAGAAGAAACGATACTAATTGAACGCAGATAACGTGCGGTAGCGATGGGCTTGTTCAGAGCCATTTCTTCGTATTATCCTCATTTAAAATAGTTTGGACGAAAAAGAGCAAAGATCGTCTTTAATACTTGAGAGATATTTCAATTTTTCTTAGACGGGTGCTGTTGATGAAAGCAGAGGAAACGAAACTAATTGAATACATATAACGCGCGGTAGCGATGGGCTTGTTCAGAACCATTTCTTCGTATTATCCTCATTTAAAATAGATTGGACGAAAAAGAGCAAAGATAGTCTTTAGTTCTTGAGACCAATTTCAATTTTTCTTAGACGGGTGTTGTTGATCAAAGCAGAGGAAACGAAACCAATTGAACGCAGATAACGTGCGGTAGCGATGGGCTTGTTCTGAGCCATTTCTTCGTATTGTCCGGATTTAAAATAGTTTGGACGAAAAAGTGCAAAGATAATCTTTAATTCTTGAGACCCATTTCAATTTTTCTTAGACGGGTGCTGTTGATGAAAGCAGAGGAAACGAAACTAGTTGAACGAAGATAAATGTGCGGTAGCGATTGGCTTGTTCAGAGCCATTTCTTCGTTCCATCCTGACTTAAAAATAGTGTGGCCGAAAAGAGCAAAGAGACATTCTTCACTATTTCAATTTTTCTTAGACGGGTGCTGTTGATGAAAGCAGAGGAAACGAAACTAATTGAACGCAGCTAACGTGCGATAGCGATAGGCTTGTTCAGAGCCATTTCTTCGTATTGTCCGGATTTAAGATAGTTTATACGAAAAAGAGCAAAGATAGTCTTTAATTCTTGAGACACATTTCAATTTTTCTTAGAACGGGTGTTGTTTATAGAAAGCAGAAGAAACGATACTAATTGAACGAGATAACGTGCGGTAGCGATGGGCTTGCCTAGAGCCATTTTTTCATATTGTCCTGATTTAAAATAGTTTGGACGAAAAAGAGCAAAGATAAGTATTTAATTCTTGAGACCCATTTTAATATTTTCTTAGACGGGTGTTGTTGATGAAAGCAGAGGAAACGAAACTAATTGAAACGCAGAAACGTGTGGTAGCGATGGGTTTGTTCAGAGACATTTCTTTCGTATTGTCCGGATATAGGACAAATAGACGAGAAAAGAGCAGAAGATAGTCTTTAATTCTTGAGACACATTTCAATTTTTTCTTAGACGGGTGTTGATGAAAGCAGAGGAAACGAAACTAGTTGAACGCAGATAATGTGCGGTAGCGATTGGCTTGTTCAGAGCCATTTCTTCGTATTATCCTGACTTAAAATAGTGTGGACGAAAAAGAGCAAAGATAGTCTTTAATTCTTGAGACTAATTGCAATTTTTCTTAGACGGGTGCTGTTGATGAAAGCAGAGGAAACGAAACTAATTGAACGCAGCTAACGTGCGATAGCGATAGGCTTGTTCAGAGCCATTTCTTCGTATTATCCTGATTTAAAATAGTCTGGGCGAAAAAGAGCAAAGATAGTCTTTAATTCTTGAGACCCATTGCAATTTTCTTAGACGGGTGCTGTTGATGAAAGCAGAGGAAACGAAACTAGTTGAACACAGATAATGTGCGGTAGCGATTGGCTTGTTCAGAGCCATTTCTTCGTATTATCCTGACTTAAAATAGTGTGGACGAAAAAGAGCAAAGATAGTCTTTAATTCTTGAGACTAATTGCAATTTTTCTTAGACGGGTGCTGTTGATGAAAGCAGAGGAAACGAAACTAATTGAACGCAGATAACGTGCGGTAGCGATGAGCTTGTTCAGAACCATTTCTTCGTATTATCCTCATTTAAAATAGATTGGACGAAAAAGAGCAAAGATAGTCTTTAGTTCTTGAGACCCATTTCAATTTTTCTTAGACGGGTGTTGTTGATGAAAGCAGAGGAAACGAAACTAATTGAACGCAGATAACGTGCGGTAGCGATGGGCTTGTTCAGAGCCATTTCTTCGTATTGTCCGGATTTAAAATAATTTGGACGAAAAAGAGCAAAGATAGCCTTTAGTTCTTTAGACCCATTTCAATTTTTCTTAGACGGGTGTTGTTGATGAAAGCAGAGGAAACGAAACTAATTGAACGCAGATAACGTTCGGTAGCGATGGGCTTGCTCAGAGCCATTTTTTCATATTGTCCTGATTTAAAATAGTTTGGACGAAAAAGAGCAAAGATAGTATTTAATTCTTGAGACCCATTTCAATTTTTCTTAGACGGGTGTTGTTTATGAAAACAGAAGAAACGATACTAATTGAACGCAGATAACGTGCGGTAGCGATGGGCTTGTTCAGAGCCATTTCTTCGTATTATCCTCATTTAAAATAGTTTGGACGAAAAAGAGCAAAGATCGTCTTTAATACTTGAGAGATATTTCAATTTTTCTTAGACGGGTGCTGTTGATGAAAGCAGAGGAAACGAAACTAATTGAACACATATAACGTGCGGTAGCGATGGGCTTGTTCAGAACCATTTCTTCGTATTATCCTCATTTAAAATAGATTGGACGAAAAAGAGCAAAGATAGTCTTTAGTTCTTGAGACCAATTTCAATTTTTCTTAGACGGGTGTTGTTGATCAAAGCAGAGGAAACGAAACCAATTGAACGCAGATAACGTGCGGTAGCGATGGGCTTGTTCTGAGCCATTTCTTCGTATTGTCCGGATTTAAAATAGTATGGACGAAAAAGTGCAAAGATAATCTTTAATTCTTGAGAACCATTCCATTTTTGTTGACGGGTGCTGTAGATTAAAGCAGAGGAAACGAAACTAATTGAACGCAGCTAACGTGCGATAGCGATAGGCTTGTTCAGAGCCATTTCTTCGTATTATCCTGATTTAAAATAGTCTGGGCGAAAAAGAGCAAAGATAGTCTTTAATTCTTGAGACCCATTGCAATTTTCTTAGACGGGTGCTGTTGATGAAAGCAGAGGAAACGAAACTAGTTGAACACAGATAATGTGCGGTGCGATTGGCTTGTTCAGGAGCCAGTTCTTCAGACTTAACCTCACTTAAAATAGTGTGGACGAAAAGGAGCAAAGATAGTCTTTAATTCTTGAGATTAATTGCAATTTTTACGTCCACATTTTAAGTCAGATAACTCAAAATGGCTCTGAACAAGCCAATCGCTACACATTATCTGTGTTCAACTAGTTTTTGCATTTTCCTCTGCTTTCATCAACAGCCCGTATTGAGAAAATTGCAATGGGTCTCAAGAATTAAAGACTATTCTTGTTTCGCCGGGTATTTTTAAATAGGAATAATACAAAGAAATGGCTCTGAGCCTATCGCTATCGCACGTTTAGAATAAGCTTCGTTTCCTCTGCTTAAAAAACAGCACCCGTCTAAAAAAGTGAAATGAGTACTCAAGAATTAAAGATTATTCTTGCACTTTTCGTCCAACTATTTTGATAAGGACAATAAATAGTAGGAGCGACCCATCGCTACCTTCTCTTGTGGTTTAGTTTTTGTATTTAATACAACGACTACGCATATAAGAAAAATTGAAATTGGTCTCAAGACGCAATTATTTTTCGTCAAATATATTTTTAAATGAGGATAATACGATGGTTCTGAACAAGCCCATCGCTCACACACATTTATATTCAATTAGTTTTTCCCGTTTCCCTCTGCTTTATCAACAGCACCCGTCTAAATTGAAATATATTCTCAAGTATTAAAAACGATCTTTGCTCTTTTCGTCCCAAACTATTTTAAATGAGGATAATACGAGAAATGGCTCTGAACGACCCATCGGCTCCCCCGCACGTTATCTGCGTTCAATTGGTATCAGTTTCTTGCCTGCTTTCGTGAGAAAACGAGGGGTCTAAAAAATTGAAATGGGTCTCAATTCGAATCCTATCTTTTGCATTCTTTGGTCCAAACTATTTAAATCAGGACGATATGAAAAAATGGCTCTGAGCGAGCCCATCGCTACCGCACGTTATATACATTCATCCTATCGTTTCTTCTGCTTTCATAAACAACAACCGTCTAAAAATTGAAATATATTCTCAAGAATTAAAGACTATCTTTGCTCTTTTTTTGGCTAAACTCCTCTTAAATCCGGGACAGTACGAAAAGAAAAATGTATCTCTGAACAAACCCATCGCTACCGCACGTTATCTGCGTTCAATTAGTTTCGTTTCCCTCTGCTTAATCCGGAGCAACACCCGGTCTGAGAAAATTGAAATGGGTCTCAAGAACTAAAACTATCTTTTTGGCTCTTTTTTGTCCAAATATTTAAATGAGGATAATACGAAAAAGCTCATCGCTACCGCACGTTATATACATTCCGAGATGGTTTCCGTTCCTCTGCTTTAATCCGACACACCCCGTCTAAAAAATTGCAATTATTTTCGAGATAAACTATCTTGCTCTTTCGTCCACCTATTTTTTTTTTTTTTTTTTTTTTTTTTTTTTTTTTTTTTTTTCGCAAATCTCGCTCACTATATTTTTTTTTTTTTTTTTTCTATTTTTTTTTTTTTTATTTTTTTTTTTTGTTTCGTCTAAAAATCTCCAATAGTTTCCGAGCTAAAGACTATATTTACTCTTTCGCCCAATCTATTTTTTTTTTTTTTTTTTTTTTTTCGCAAACAACCTATCACTATATTTTTTGCATCAAAATTCATTCATTTCCTATCTTTCATCCAACAGCACCCATCTAATAAAATTGAAATGGTCTCAGAATAAATATATATTTATTTTTTCGCTCAATCTATTTTTTTTTTTTTTTTGAAAAATAGCTAACAATCTATCGGGCTACCGGCAGTTATATACAGTTTTCAAATTGGTATCAGTTTCTTTCTGTTTTCATAAAAACAACACCCGTCTAAAAAATTGAAATGTGTCTCAAGAAATTAAAGACTATCTTGCTCTTTTTCGGTATAAACTTTCTCTTTAAATCCGGACAATACGAAGAAACCTCTCTGAACAAACCCATCACTACCTAGTTTTTCGTTTTTCCTATACTTTCATCAACGCCGTCTAAAATTGAAATGGGTCTAAATTAAATACTATCTTGCTCTTTTTTGCGTCCAAATTCTTTTTAATAGGACGAGAAAATGGTCTCGGCGAGGACTACCGCACATTTCTGCGTTCAATTGGTAACATTTTCTTTTTCATAAACAACACCCGTCTAAGAAAAAATTGAAAATATATTCTCAAGAATTAAAAGACTATCTTTGTCTTTTTTTGGTATAAACTATCTTTAAATCCGGACAATACGAAGAAATGGCTCTGAACAACCTATCGCTATCGCACGTTCAATACAGTTTCGTTTCCCTCTGCTTTCATCAACGGCACCCCGGTCTCGGTCTCGAGATAAAGACTATCTTGCTCTTTTTGCGTCCAGCACTATTTTAGTCAGGATAATTGGAGAATGGCTCTAAACAAGCCGACGGCCGCATTATCTGTGTTCAACTAGGTTTCGTTTCCTCTGCTTTCATCAAACAGCACCCGTACTAGGAGAAAATTGCAATGGGCTCTCAAGAATTCAAAACTATCTTTTGCTCTTTTTCGCCCAGATTTTGTTAAATCCGGACAATACGAAGAAATGGCTCAGAGGAAGGACATTTTTGGCGCACGTTATGTGTGGTACAAACTGGTTTAGTTTCTTCCTGCTTTGATCGGAGGACACCCGTCTAAGGAAAAAATTGAAATTGGTCTCAGACTAAAAATTTTTTGTCTTGCTCTTTTGGTCCAAATTACTCTACAATGAGGGAGAAATGCGAAGAATGAGTTCTGAACGGAGCCCACTAGGCCTACCGCGCGGTTAGGTATGTATTCGATTAGTTTTGCCGTTTTCCCTCTGCTTTGGCAGCGGCGCCCGTCTAAGAAAAAAAAATTTGAAATATAACTCTCAAAGCATATTTAAAAACGAGATATTTGCTTCTTTTTCTGTTTCTGTGGATTTTAAATCGAGGGATAAGAGGGAGAGATGGCAAAAAAAAAACCCGTCGCGCTAACACACCAGAGGTGAGTCCGATTAGCTAAGTATCAGCTGTTTTCACCGACACCCCCGGTCTGAGTTTTTTTGAAATGGGTCTCAGAATTAATACCTATCTTTGCTCTTTTTTGTCTCTTTTTGCTCCAAATCGGGACGATAATGAAAAAATGGCTCTGCACGAGCCCGGTGCGCTACCGCACGTTGCCTCTGCGTTCAAATTATTATACGTTTCTTCTGATTTAATGGGACAAAGACGCATTCTAAAAAAAATTGAAAATATATTATAAAATTAAAAACTATCTTTGCTCTTTTTTCGTATCAGTTTCTCTTAAATCGGACCGATACGAGGCAGAATGTGTCCTGAACAAACCCATCGCTACCGCACGTTATATACATTCAAATTCGTTTCTGTTTCCCTCTGCTTTCATCACACACCACACATTTATTAAAAATTGAAATGGTTTAAAATTTTTATCTCTTTTTGCTCTTTTTTGTCCAAATCTATTTTTAAATGCAAAATTAATACGAAGAAATGGTTTTGAACAACGTACCCCCCGCCCCCGTTTATTTTTTAAAAATTTTCAACTAGTTTCGTTTCTATCTTTCATCAACAGCACATAAAAAATTGCCGAGATAGTCTCAAAATTAAAAACTATCTTGCTCTTTCGTCCATATTTTAAGTCGAATAGCTAAACAACCAATAGCTACACATTATATATATTCAACTAGTTTCGTTTATATACTTAGTAGAAACAGGCACCCAAAAACCTAGAGAGTAGATGGTCTCAAAATTCAATCTATTTTTTCGCCCAGTATTTTTTTTTTTTTTTTTTTTTTTTTTTGAAACAACCTATCGTCTCGCTCGTTTAGCTAGCGTCTCGTTTTCGTTTATATATTTCATCAACAGCACCCAAAACTAAATTGAAATGGTCTCAGAATAAACTATATTTTTTCGAATTTATTTTTTTTTTTTTTTTGAAAAAATAGCTAACAACCAATTATAGCTAGCACCAATATATTTTTTCGTTTATTTTTCGTGTAACAACACCCATCTAATAAAATTGAATATATTTTTTTTTGTAACAATCTATTTTTTCGTGTAAACTATCTTAATCCAACAATCTCGAAAAAAAAAAACCCAAAATATATATATATTTATATATATTTTAGAATAATTTCGTTTACTCTCGAAAAATTTACACCGTCGAAAAATTCTAGATAAAAACTATCTTCTCTTTTCGTCCCCACACTAAGTATATTTTTCTTTTTCCAAAAAAATTCATAAGCCAATCGTACACTATATTTATATTTATTTATAATTTCCCAATATATTTCCATCAACAGCCCCACTAACAAATTCAATCTATCAAGTGTAACAATCTATTTACTCTAATTTAATAGAATAATTTACTCTAATGTAACAATCTATTTATAGCTATAGTCTGTCAATCTATTTAACAA
>JASANE010009811.1:0-55066 GCA_030248225.1 Trileptium ribeirensis
GCAAACAAACACGTTTGCCTTGTTTCGGAATAAACATTCTTTAAACGTGTTTGTTGCTCAACTATCTAAAACCGGAGTGATTAGAGCCGAGCAAGGATCACGTTGCATCGCAAAATATAGGGCACGAGCGTTGACCACCGAAAGTAAAGACGCGAGCCGATAGATCGTCCCACCGGCATATTACTGGCCACACCTCGAACTGTACATCTTCAGGTAACGGATCCCGGTCCTCTTCATAGCCGATAGCCGCCATAAGGAAAAATCCCCATCCAACCACTACCCATCTGGAAAAACAAAAGTTTAACAATTATTTTATTTTGGTGTCGAATATAGCCGTTGAATATAGCAGCTTTATATGTGCTGTGATGTCGGGCAAAGATAACTTAGTTGATAGAGCGCCTGTTTGCGGATCCAAGAGAGGGAGGTTGCGGGTTGGAATTCCGGCTCTGTCCAACGTTTACTCGGCTTCGTCACATCGTTTCGTCGTTTAGCACCTATCTCTAGGCCCCAATGCGAAACCTACTACCTAAAATAGAGTATTTACGGGAAGATTGGATGCTACTGTTGTGAATCATTGAGGCATAATGTATTATTATTAATTTACCACCAATATATAATTTACCCACTATTAATCATTGATCCTCTTATGTCTATGTTATTTTACAGATTTAAAAGCACTACGCATCGATGGACGGGTACGATCATTTGTCTACATTACAAAAAGTGGAGCAGCGACATAGGGGACGCACAAAGGTACCCAATTTTGGATACATTTGATGGTGTATTTGTAAACAATGTTGTGCTGTATAATTCACATCTGTAATAGCCAGGTTTTCAATAATAAGGGCGAGCTGAGTTTCCATTGATGATGTTAACGGGAATACCTTGAAAATATCTTTTCGTTGGTCGTTGTAACTCATAGCTCATCTTCGACTGAATGGATTTCGATGAAATTTTTTGGTCGAAACGATATTCGATTTAGTTGAACGCTAACAACACTGAACCCATCTTCCAGGCCAAAATGGCAAAACTGGCTTGAAGCGTTTTTAAATCTGGCTATACGGGTATCAGTGCGTATCACGTGAAAGGCTTCGCATCATCGAGATTTAAAACTTTGATGAACAACACTTTTTTCTAGAATCACCCTCTGGATTGCTGTTGGCTTCAATATGGTTCGTCGGCCCTTTGTCAGTAATATTTTTCGAATTTCTTATGTTATTACATATTTTAACCTTATGGAATATACTCAATTTAAGTACATAATTGTTTTTCACCACAGTCAGGAATAGCTGATTTCTTGGTAATTGGCTGTGCTTATTGATAGCTATGTGACTAATATAACCGCTTGTCTCAACTACAGCCCACCGGATCAGAAAGTGGCACATTTGAGTATGTCTGTTTTGGGAACGACGAAACCAATATTTTCAAGATTCCTCCGAAATAATATATAACAGCAGAATGTCTAATACTGCAGACTGACTTGGAGAAACGGATCGGTATTGCTGTATGTGTGGCGTGTGTATTCAACGCGCAAATTTAATTGTTGTGTTGGCAAACATCGGAAGCACGAGACACGTCATATAGATCGATAACTAAGCCAATCACTGAAAAATTTTAGGTTCTTGTGTCCTTCAAAGTTCCACAAATCTAGAAATACCGCGGTAGTACATTATTGGGAACTGAGCAGTCATCATTAGCATATTTCAAAACCGGAATACTTCTATTTTAATGTTTTACAGTTTATTCAGATTTATATGACACTGTTACGTAACATTTAATATTAATGGTTAAAGATAATTTTGGTTTCAGTTATTCCCTGACATATATGCTCGTTTTTTATTTGAGATATGTGTAGCAGCAGAATTTTGGCAGCTTCTAATTTGGCAAGACTTTCGTTTTGGTGCTTCACTTAATACTTTTTAAACCTTTTAGGTTTCTTCGCCTTTAATGAACACTTCAATTTTAATATAATATTTTCCTCACAATGGTTTTGTAGAAAGGTCTTTAATTAGTTTATAGTTGAGATCTGTTTATCAGCATAATTTTGGCAGTTGCTAATTCGGCAAGACTTATGTTTTGGTGCTTAATTAAATATTTTTTCAAACTTTAGATGTTTTCAGCTTTTATTGAACATTTCAATTTTAATATATTATTTTCCTCACAATAATGTTGTAATAATGTCTTTAGCTGTTTTTCATTTGAGATCTCTGTATCAGCAGAATTTTGGTAGCTGCTAATTCGGCAAGACTTATGTTTTGGTGCTTAATTCAATATTTTTTCAAATTTTAGATGTTTTCAGCTTTATTGAACATTTCAATTTTAATATATTATTTTCCTCACAATGGTTTTGTAGAAAGGTCTTTAATTCGATTATATTTGAGATGTGTGTATCAGCACATTTTTATCAGTTGCTAATTCGACAAGACTTTTTTGTTTTGGCGCTTAATTAAATATTTTTCAAATTTTAGATGGTTTCAGCTTTATTGAACATTTTTATTGTAATATGTTATTTTCCTCACAATAGTTTTGTAGAAATGTCTTTAGCAGATAATTTCTTATATATTCAGTTGCTTTTTTGTTTTTGTGTTCATTGATGTATTGAACAATATACTTTGTAAGGCGTAATCGGTACTGGTGCGCGTTACTAATAAGTATACATAACTATAGTATAAGTATAATATATTTTTGAACAATACGAATTTTCGAGAGTGGAAACGATGAGGGCGTTGCTAATCTGCGCTTAATGACTATTTCGAGGTTCCATATTGAGCGTCCTAATAGTTTCAAAGTCTAAACAAAGCGATAATACATCAGAAAAGTATTGAGAGTGCCAATTTCTGCACATATCCGCTGTAATCGTTTAGTGCTTCCATATTAATCCAATATCACACAAATACATTCATCATGTTCATTATATTACATATATAGCCGTCTATGTCCAATCGAGACGTTATGATTTTGACTGAAGTGAAAGACAGTCTTTGCTTAAGTATAGGCAGCCTCAAACTATGTCGTGGTGAGTTTCGTGTTGGACTTCGTGCATTTCATGGTCGGGACATACTTTATTCGCGGTTTGTTGCGGAACTTTTCATCTTCCCACCCGAGAAGCAGGGGCAGAAGAACTGTCTTACTTCATGAAACACAGTGGCGGCAGCACGAAGTGCAATGCGACATAGTTTTACGCTGTCTATGCTTATGCTGAGGTGTGCCACGATCTTCAGTAAAATTGTCAACTCTTAATACATCTGACTTGAAAAAATTAAATGCACGATTTTTGATTGCCAAAATTTAGCAATTTTAGTTTCTTGTAGGTTCTTCAGGATTACTCATATACCTACTGCTTCTATCTTTACACAACTAAACCAACATGTTCAACGAATTAAATAACCTAACAAACCAACAAGGAAGAAACCCACTTAATCAAAATTTCGAAAGTCTAATTCTTATCGGCAATTTTTAAGTTCATCCGTATAGATCGAAAACAGATACTCTCATAAAATTTATTTAGTAATAAAGTTATAGCTCTATAAAAGATGGCAGTCTAGTACGCTGCGTACAAATTAGCTGAGACGTCAAATTTTGTGTATTTATAATTCTTTTTGCAGTGTCTTTATATAGTTCTTAAAGAATTAAACCGTTATGATTAACAGATAAAATATCCCAAAAGCCCGTCGATCGTGTGCAACAGCTAAGAAATTCATTTTTTCAAGATTTGAAAAATTTTGTTTTACGGAATTTGTGTAATTGTGAGGCTCATTGCTTGAAAACGACTGCTCTGAAAAATGCATAACAAGAAAGTTGTGGTTGTAGGTGAGAGGTTATGGTGGTCTCCATTTTGTGATCTGATGGTCTCGGCAAGAATTAAAAATCTTAAAATGCGTGGGCCCATAAAGGCCCAAATAAAAGTCTTTGCAGTCTGTGTTCATTTTGTGACAATTTAGGCTGCAACTCTTGAGAGCGTCGTAAACATCAAGTTCAATGTCTGCTTTATGAATGATACAGACCGATAATAAATTTTTTGCATAATCGATTTTTTGGTGCATTAATTGAGCAAGTAGGCATCCACAGAAACATCATTATATGGGTGGGTTGCCAGAGCTGAGTAGAGTCGGAACCGATACATATTGTACGTCATAGATGTCGATGGGGGTAGGGTATTACCTCAAGCAATGTTTACTTCTAAAGCCTCCGCACCCCCTTCCCCGCGTCTACTGTGCGCGCAAAATTGTTAGCAAAAACTGGGGTAAAATCGGCAAAACTTCGGCAGAAATTGGTAAAAATGTCGACGGGGGTCTACGCCGGCAGTTTACCCCTCCGCTTTTATGCAGACGGATCTACCCAATGGTGATTATGTCTGTCATGATATAAGAAGCAGGGCTGCCCAGAAACCTATATGTCTGATTATCGAATGCAACCATACAAATAATTTTGTGATGCAAGCATGTGTTGTTCGAAGTAACCGAATTTTACCAAGAGTTTAAGTAGATTTGTGTAGAAGAGTATGACAGTTTAAAACCCATTTCTATTCAATCCTACAGCATAGGTAACGACCATAATAAATCACATCATATACAGCTGCATAGAGTTTGTTTCGCTCTAAAAATGAGACTAAAGACAAATGTATTTTATTGGTTGTGAGGATATAATTGCTTTTTTTTGTGTTTTGGGTCTTATGGGCCTATTTTCAAGTCTACTTTTTACCTGATCCTACAACATAGTAAATCGCCGCAAATATCGTGTCACATTAACTGGCTTTACCATTCCTTGAAAATTTTGCTATGGGGCATGAACTGATCGCCTACTTGTTCGGAACTAAAGCGCCGAATTTTGCGAGGAGGCATGAGTTCTGTGGACCGGCGCGGCTTCGAAATCCAAAATTTTTTAGAATTTAATTTTTATTTGTGACGGTATTTTGCTATTAACCTCATCTGCCAGGCAGAGTTGCATCAAGGTGAGTTTTTTTAATATTCCCTTTACATCCAGAAGGCACTATATAGCACTAATCGTCTTATCTCCTCAACGACTAGAGCGATTCGGTTGTGGTTGGGATCATTTTGTTTAGAAAGCAAGGCTCTAAATAGCTTTGTACCAAACTGGCCTGTCCACAGCACTCCGAATAGTGGGGGGAACTTCGGGGGGCCCCATGTTCATTCTCGGGGGAAATTTCAAAGTGGGGGGATAAATTTTGCTTAAAAATACAAAATATTTCCATATTTTCATGCATTTTTACTACTGCGAACGCACTTTCAAGCTAAAAACAATATTTTAGCATTATAAATAGTGGTAATTAATGTTTAAAAAACAATTTGCAAACAAAGAACATACATTTTCAGACATAAAAAATTTTTGGAATTAGTTGAACATGGGTGGTTTCGGCCGAGTGGGGGGGATGGACATGGGGGAAAATCTCACGAACATGGTGGGATTTGAAAAGTGGGTGGGGTCCCCCCCCACTGTGGACAGGCCAGCCAAATAGTGCTATTAACTTTACTTGCAAGACAGGGTTGGACCAAGATGGGTTTTTAAATGGGCCCTTGGGATCCACTAATCACCTAATTGGTCATGTCTTCTAACTGACCAGATCTATTCTGCTGAGGTTGGATTCATTCAAAAAGCAAAACACAATAAAGCTAGTTACAATCAGAATTCACTCTCTTGGCGATGAGACAAGTCCCTAGTTCTATAATGTATATACCGCCGCAATAAAACATCGTGCAGCTACATCGAGTTCCTCTCGTTCTACAAAGTGAGTCTAACAAGATCCTTATATTTTCAGTCGTTATGGAGATTTGGTCATTATCGTATATTTTTGATTTTAATAGACCCATTTAAAAACCTATCTGGACCCTAATCCTGGATCCAATGGTAAACTTAATCAAAAGCCTTATATACTGTGTTATAGAGCGTTAATTTCGCAACAAAATTTGCCACGAAAACCTGATTTCATGTTATATCTGCACCGGTTGTCGAGATACAGCCAAAAATTTGCTTTGTCGGCCGGCCCGACCCCCTTCGTCCCACTCGCACGAGGGACTAGTTACAAAGGGTCCTAACTAAAAGGCACAAATAAAGATTTCAATTTTTCGTCATAGTTATCGGGCGAGATCATCAGACGGTGAAAATTTGAGTTATGATGCGGCAAAAATGAAATCCACAAATTGACAGACCCAGATTTCACCACATGAACATTAAGAATTCTTCTTTGACATTTAGAATTTCATTCGTCGTAAATCTAAGCAAGAATTATTCTGCGAAAATTATTATGTTTTAATTATGTTATAATTTTTCGTTATGTTGAAATTGTAAACAATTCATAACTAAAACGCTTATGTTCGCAGATCAGTATTCTTCTGCTAATTACGCTACGTAAATTTGTGTAATATTGATTTATTTGCTTATCTTGTGTCCTTTAGTTACGTATCTATCATCGGTCATTGAAGTTCCCGCAGCTTTTGGCTAAAAGGGATTCTGACAGGCAATTATAACATGGATTCATTGCGGTGCGGTTAGAAAGTAATTTGGATGCGAAAACTTATTATATATTGTGTATATAATTATATATTGTATGTTGTGTATCCGTTTATGATTAAATTTGCAATAAATGCCGAAAATTCGCTAAAATTGCACTTTAATTCAAATATTTTACGGTGTCAAAATAATTAATTTAAGGGCAAAACAGGGTTGGGTAGAAAATAAGCAGCAGCAGTCGGAGATGCGGGATAAGCCGCCTACACGTTAAGTCGGAAGCTCGACGTTCCTGTTTCGTATAACCTAGAAAATTCGCTACTCGCCAGAAATGAGTGTTGTTCGTTTGATGAATTCAAAATTTTGTCCGAGACGTGTTCGAAATTTTGGCGTGCTTTTTAAATTTGTAAGACATCTGTTCGGAGTATGTTCAGAGAGTGTTTCAGAATAATTAAATTTTGTTTAATTTCTGTTTTACGTTCGTTCGTTCGAAAAGTGACACTCATTTGTGACGAGCACTTTAATTTCTAAAAATATATAGCTTTATGTGGATATCGCTAGTAATTTAGGTCCTACGTGACGGGACTACCGTGGAATCGTCTGAACCCACATGCAACAATGATCGCATATCGTATTCTCAGTCGCGTTCAATGTCATCACCCGCCGAACAGCACACTTTCCAACATAACCTATCGTCTTCTGAGAAGATTAATAAAATAATTAAAAAACCAATTCCCTCGTGGTTTATATGTCATGCTGAGCATGTATTAGGCAAAAAGAATGGGTCCTTTAATGCCGAAGCTTTCAACGAATTTACAGAAATGGAATTCAAAGCTCGCTATAACCGAATTTATGGTACGAATCTGCACGAACTATTCGGACGTCAGAGCATGTACGAATTACTTTCTGAAATACCAACAATACGAGCACGTCAAGATGAACGATCGCATGCGTACAAATATTCTCTTATACATAAATATTCACCCGCAGATTTGAGGGAACAAGTTTCACGTTGCTCGATGACGAATAACTGTTATGGGCGAATAGAGCCTCGTGATACTTTCAAATATTCAGCAATTTATGAACGCACAGTTCCGCCTAGTCTTGGTAAAACAAGCTTTCCCAATTGTGTATTAACAAACGGCATTACCAAAATTACTGAATCTGCAATTCCGAATTCCTCCAGCGTCAAGAGATGTGATCAGTACAGTGAAGCGGTCAAGTATCCCGCTGTATCGACCACTTCGGCTCAGTTCACTAGGTCATCCAGCACTGAAGCTGAATCCGAAAACAACGTGACTTCGAATGCATACCGTGACCGAGACAATTATTTCACGCGTAACAGGAGTACTAATGCTAGAAGAGATAATTGTGCTGATAGCTCCAAAATCATTACCAGCAGAAATTTGCTAAAAGCGGATAGACTACTTACGGTTGTACCGCAATGTTTATCGAAGCTTGAGAAAATACCCATCGATAATGTGTACGAAGGCGAAACGTCAGTCTTAAATGGACCTAAGGCTACTGTTAACTCTGGTGCAGGATGTAAAGTAGTTTCGTCGGATTCTCATGATTTTGTAAACTTGCGTCTTGGTGACAAAAAAATTCGTCGGTCCATAATTGGTCGTACCAACAGTTACGATGCCCGTGTTAACTACGGCAAACCAGCTACCAAGAACCTTGTAGATAAAACTCAAACAAGTCAGCAATCGTTCGGAGCTAAACAGTGTTATCGCAACGAGCATAATAATTTCGATGACACAGCAAGACAAGTTCAACCGTCATATAAACGTGAGGAGTCGGGCTTGAATTCAGCCTCAATATTGCTAAAATCTCATTCTCAGCTGCCGTCAGCAGGTCTTACGCTGTATTCCCATTCGATTTCTAACGATTCAGCGCATGAAAAAACAAAGGTGAAAGTGATAAATGTATTTATTTTACGTTTAAAAATAGAAAACTTCCAAGCCTTATTTTGAATAATTTACTTTTTCAATAGCGAGCGCTGTTCCTGCGGTGACGGTAGAGGTCACCTTTTCAACACCTGGATAGCAGTGAGCAACCGGAATTTCGTTTCCAGTTATGACGAAAATAGTTTTCCTGTGTTGGCTCTGGTACAAGACAAAAATAGTACCAGAACTGGCATTCCGGTTAATAAAGAAATTATGCACATTTTTGGTTTAGATGTGGCCCATTTTTATATGGCACTGATCAATTTGTTTTCACAGCCGGAACAAGTAAAATTTCAGCGCGACAAATTACCCTGTAATTTGTAAGTAGGCATAGATACTCGACCAGCGAGTTCAAAATAGCGAGCTTAGATAATCCTGCGCTTAGCAACTCTTTCAATGTCCCAAGTTGAGCGTTCTGAACCTTTTTAAGGTGTCAAAATAACATTAGTTGCAACGACACTACAAGAATGTCAACACTACTCCTATTTTCAGCATATACTAAAGCTGTAAAACCTTTAATTTTTCAATCACCAAAAAGACGAAATTTTTGGAATGTGTTAATCCAACTTTCCGGAAAATTTTTTGTTTGAAGTATTTTGTAGGACCCTGATTGATGAACACCGCGGAAACGTAAAACGTATTGAGCAACCGGAACATCTATACAGTCATTATAACCCGATGCATATACATAAAGTTGAATTGAAAAGTGTCAAAATTTCACTTTTAATCCCAAAATTTAGCTTCCCTTCTGCAGCTTCTGACAGTGCTAACGTCTCGCTTCTCCAAATATAGGGAAGGGGTTGGAGCGGGCATTGTTCGGTCATCCCTGACGAAAATCTTTGCCCTTGTTGCTTTGAACATTCCTGAGTAACTAGTGTGTACATAAATAAAATACACTGGTTGAAGGCTGACAAAGATGTGTCTGCTGCAAAAACATAGTATTTATTTGTCCAAATTTTAAGGGAAAATTCAATTCAAATTAAAAGTGCTAGAAAGCAAGATATATCTCCGTCCCGTGGTCAAACTTTAAATGTTTCGGGTTTGGAATTCCGGGGAGAAATGCACTGGATTGTCTGAACTTTAGCGAACGAAGTACTGGACAGCGCCCCACCATGCGGCGTCGTAACCCCTGCACGAAATATATACAGGATTTTATGATTTTGGAATGTGTTGGAAATATTTAAAAACTATTACTGTAACGGGACTTGATGCATTGCTAGTGAAATATCGTTTTTCTGGTACTTTGGAAGGGTTCAAGAAGTTCAATGTGGAAAGTCAGAATTTTTACTGTCTAAGATGAGTCACACTTTTTGTGCCGTCTCCTCGCGAATTCAAACTGTACCAGTGAAACGTTAACGTGAAACATAAGGCGGTAACTGTGCTTGAGAGCTGTGGTGTTGGTAGAACATAAATCTTAAACATTGGAGAACGGCTTGGATTTCTGATGTATGCATCAAATAGGGCTCGCATTAGTGACATGCATCGCTAAAACATAACGGATCAAATTATAACTTTTATCAGAAGCTGTGATTTAAAAGTTTCAAAACGTTTCGTTTATTTTGGTCGATGGCGCATGAAATAAAGTGTACACGGTGTTTCAAAAGGAGTGGAGTTTCCTTAAATGGCGATTAATTGGGAAGAATTTTTTCTTTCTTGTTCGTGGCCCAACACTTCACCATATAGATAGATTTTCGCAAATTTTTTTGAAACGGAGCGAGCGGAGTTTAAAATGAGGGCGTTTGGGGTAAAACCTTGAAAATTTCTTTTTTGAGTGTGGCTGTCATTTATAACTCATCTCTGTTTGGATTTCGAGGATTTTTTATTTGCAAAAGTGGTACGATATGCTCTTTAATTGAACCCGAACGGCTCCGACCCCATCTTTCAGGTCAAATTTACAAAAGTATTCAAGTTTTCAAGGATTCTTTGTCAAATCTGGTCATGCGGGTATCCGTATTTTGGAGTCCATATCTCGCGACACAGGTTTCGCATTGAACCATCATAATTAGGTGATCGAGATCTGTAAGTTTGCTGTTTGCTCCCTGAGCCTTTTCATGTAGTTTCAAGAGTTTTATGGTTGACCCTGCCGATTTTCAAACTTTGGTGTTTTTCATTTTGTCTGTTTATGTACTGCTTGCTGGGCATCTAGAACGGTGTATACATAGGTTTTTCTGAACTTTAAATGTAATTATTTGGTTATATAGAGTGCTGCACGTATTTTTTCATGACCTTTCAGGTGATTGAGATTGCCAGTGATCCCGAGTCCTAGAATATAGTCTGTCTTTAGTAGTTTGGTTGCACTTTGCGGTTATTCTAGTTGAGTATATAATATAGACTTTTAGGCATGCTGAATGCGACGGATTGTTTATCTAGAGATCAGACGTACAGTCACGGACAAAATTAACTGCACACGCGCAGGCATGCAAACGCACTGGCGCGCAAATGCTTTTAAAAACACACGGACGGACTCGAAAGGGTTTAGTTAGGTTACACATTGCTTCAAGGTATCAAGATTAGTCTATATGTAGTCTTGGCAAGCTGAATACGATAGTTCTGTTGTCTAGAGACCAGCACGTACAAATTAACTGTACACACACGCACACAAATGTGTTTAAACGCATACGAACGCAAATACGTTTAAACGCACACGTGAAAAAAAACGTTTAAACGCACACGTACGCAAACGCCTTTAAACGTACGCGCACGCAAACTCGTTTAAACCTGCACGCACACAACAGCGTTGAGCCGTATTTTTGTGCAGTTAATTCTGTCCGAGACTGTATATTTCAAGCCATTGAAGAGGTTTTCAGTTCTTTCAGTGTGTTTATGGTCAATGAACCGGATTTCCGGAATATTATCAATTCTTCAGCTTTGGTTTAAATACAGCGTGAATGGCATCAGGAATTGTCTGTATAGGTTTTTTGGTATACTGAATATAGTGGTTTGGTTATCTTGAGACCAACATAAAATAATTTATGAGTTTCCCGTTGTCTTCAACCGGATTTTAGGTTTTTCAATGGGTTTACGGTTCCAGAAATTTTAGTGAGGTATATACATCAAACACCTTTTGTTACAGGTGATTACACAAAATGGTAACGTATAAATGAAACTACGACTGCTCCGTTTCATTTTCGCATGCGAGATGGTAGTTTATTCGTCGCGCAATGAAATGTAGCCAAATTATGCAATTAGCATCGATTTATATAATATGTAGGTCATTAGAATGTGTATAGGCTTCCGGGGTTGCTGAATACGATAACAGTAATTGTATTTGCGTGGTATACATAAAATAAAGCGTGTCTAGTGGCCTTTCAACGTCAAAGTCATTTAAATTTTAATTTTGTTTAAACTTTGTTTTATACGCGATTAAACTTAAAATGACCCCGGCAACCACCCTATTTTATATTTTTGGATAAAATTTGTTACAGAACGCTTTTTGGTCAACTGAAATTAAAACTGTTCGCGAATAAAACGCTCGCTATTGAAATCTAACCGTTTTGTGTTCGCGAAAATTGAAGTAAAATTACCCAAATGTTTGAGAACGAAAATTTGTGGATTTGATTGTGACGTCACTTTTGCACTAAATTTGTTCGCGAACACTGTATAATCCAAATTTAAATGATAATACATTAGGGAACAGAATTTCTGGAAACTGGAAATTCTGTTCCAACACAACGTCAAATTTCTGGCACTTGAATTTGATTTTGTCAAATTTTGGTTAGCGAAACACCGAATGAAATTAAGCCTGTTTTCCATAACAAGGGTTTGCGATTCGATATCGGTAATGACAGAATAGGATGGTTGGTGGGGTCACCTTACGTTTACTCAAACATTATATAAATTTAAAAATATTTCGTCTTTGTGGACATTGGAGGAGGAAATAAAAAGCTGCTCGGGTTTGATAATGTAGCGCATCGAAGCATTGCTGGTATACAAGTCGTAGTGGAACTACATATTTTTGAGCGGAGCGAGGGGTTGCCATTATGAACGTACTCACTTTTACTTGGACTTTCACTTTTACTTCACAACACATGTATTAAGTGAGAGTATCTTACCACAAACAATAGATCTTAGTGCACAGGCGGACGAAACGCACGACAGAGAATAGTCAAAACAACTATAGCTTTTTTGAACGTAAGTTATTTATTAATCAGTCGACTCAACATGAACATTAAAGACTTTCATTTAAACATTTAATATAGCATTTGTAGACACATATAGTAGTGATTTCTATCTTTTCGACATATTACTCTGCAAGTGCTTTCAGGATTACGTTTGTTTATGTTTCAAACCTCTCACTGCTTTGATACTGTTATAATGTTCTGTTGAAACATAAACTCAACCATTTATTTAAAAATTGAACACAACTTTCTAATTCTTAATTCTAACTTAATCCAATTAGCATAATCTATTAATTGGCAAGATAATGATCATATGAGTCTAAAAGTATCATATTTGCTTTTTTGACCCCGAAAACCCTATATTGGTCAAAACAAAATGATTCTATTCCAAGTATTTAGTGAGATATAACCAAAAGCGCCTTAATTAGCTGATTACAGGCAACTAATTTATAGCTAATTCATTATGCAAACTTTTGAAACTCCATACATCAGGTGCACATTCCCAGATGTTAAGCTATAAAACAAAAAAGTTTTTTGAAATCGGTTCAGTGGTTCTGGAGATTTATCGCGACGAACGCACGAACGGACATAGACTTTTTTGGTCACAGACAGAAAATAAAAACGCTTCGCTCGGCTTCGCCTCGCTCTGCAAAATAATTGCTATCGTGGTACGTTAAAAGAACTCACGGACCTGGATTTGAGACGGTGAAATAGTCGATGCACTCTAGTAACCACACTCTCCCCGATTTATCTCGCTTTGCGAGTTACTAGTGATAGGCTCAGAAAAGACCCATTTGGATAACCTTATTATTCGCTTTCCAAGAATTTGAAGCAGCAGATTCAGGGAGCTCAAATTATATGGAACCTCGAAGTAGCCATAAGTGCAGATTAGCCGCACACGTTCTGTTTAACCCAACCGTTTGGCGATTAACTGAGTAGTAGCCGGAAAATGATTGTTCAGGGAAATTTCCGGATTATTCGAAAGTTTCTGGAAATTTAGAGAGTTTGCCTTATTTGTTGGTAGCTAAATTTTTATTGTTATCTGTTGTTCATTCGTGCAAATAACACGACTAAAACTGTTGTAGCAACGCTGGCTTCTCCACGAAACACACGTTCCCGGCGGGTTAGTCGGAAGTACCCTGACTCAAAATTCAAAAGAGTGTTGAATTGGGGGGGCAAATTTGGGGGTGGGAATGAGCTGAAAAGCGAGCGGCCCTGCATCCCCCTTCGGTTTGGAGAAACCAGTAATACAAAACTTATGTTTACTAAACCTGGGACTCGAAGTTGGGTTTGTGTTTTGATGTTTCTCCTGAAATCAAATTTGGGAACATGGTACCCTCGACCGATAATAACAGGGAATCGCTCGAGAACTGGGAAAACCAGAAATATTACATTCAGAGGAAAGATTAGAAATAAGTTTAAACACAAACTTTTTTAACTGCAAGTATTACGTTGAATGTTCGCTGTCGATTTTTATTGTCCCTATGTCTGGTCGCATCTCCTGCCGTTTCTGCTGGCTATACCGCCAGATGTTTGGTCAGATGGTTAAACTCAACTTCAAAGCCACCTGACAACAGTTTAATCCATACATGCATGCGGTCCCAGACGGGATAGCGGAGCTTCGGGGGAGGGGCCAGCAGAGTGTCAACTGAGGGCGCTAAGATGAAAAATCATTGAAAATGTTAGTCTGTCGATGTTAATTATAGCTCGTATTCAGGTAAATGGATTTCTATGAAGCTTTTTGTCAGTCAGTAATAGTGCTGAAGATATGCCCTCACTTGAGCGCGAATAGCCCCGACGCCATTTTTGGTTGAAACCGATGCGCTTCGAGATCGAAAAATTTCCCAATTATTTCAGTGTTTTTAAGAGAAACCGTTGAAATTGTATATATAGCCTCAGAAATTTGCAAAAATCTTTCTATTAAAAGCAGCATGTTACTTAACTTAATCACATTTTTATCTTTAGAAACGTATTTTGTTTAAAATTTTGTCAATGTTTTGTGCCAACTGGTGGTATTTTTGCGAGGGAGCAAAGGTTTTTGGCTAGTGATCTCTATTCCTCAATTTGCAGGATTCAAATATATATACATACATGATTGACCAACTTTGCAGACTTCTAGTGGGACGATTGACTTGCTCGTCACTTAGACATATTTCTGGAACGATGCTTCTGCACAGTGTCTTCCAATGTTTGCGCCCCTCGTGCTGAATATTAGAATTGGAGTGGTGGTGAGTGGATACTGCAACGAAAAATATTAGATTTCAATGTGTTTTCGCGGTGATGTATGGCTACGGTTTGCTTAAATGTGTATTTTCAACTACATATCTGACGGCCAACGATTTTAATTATCTGTTAAGTTGCCTGAGTGAGGTTTAAATAGTAGATATCAATATTAACAGTTTGACACCTAGATGCCCAAGGCGCATAGGGCCACCACTACATTGAGCAGAAAGACCCTACTGGCCCTCAACAAATGACAGGTTCTTGAGATGGTCTTTATGGTTGCGCTCAACCAAGAACCAAAGCTTGAAGTTGCATTATTAATCAATGTGATCTGGTAAATGACAAAGTGACGAAAATGTTTTAGTATCTATATTTATCAATGCACAGTGTGTTCAGGGCATATGGGTCAAGCAAGATGGGGTAATTGGTGTTTCAAACAGACACTTAACTAGTAGTGCATCTTATCGCCAAGGTGCTGAATTCTGAGTGTTGAATATTTATTTTAGAGATACGTTCAACGTCGCTATATTAAGCATGAGCTTACAAAGTTAGCCGAACACAAACTTTGCTCAAATTTGAGGATGGCTGATTATTGTTTACTTAGTGACTCACAATATACATCTAAACAGATGATAAACTGCTCTAAAAATGACACCAATAACGCACATATAGCTCGATCGGCTACGGAGATATTGCTGTTTTTCTTTATTTTGGATCTCATGGGCCAATTAAAAGTCCATTTGACCAAATCCTACAGCATAAATTATGACAATAACAGCACACCATTTACAGCTGCATTGACGATGAATTGCTCCAAAAATTCGATCAATAACAGTCTTATAGCTCGAGCGGAAACAAAGATACTACTGATTTTGTGTATTTTGGGTTTTATGGCTCCCATTTTAAAGCCTATTTTAACCCAATCCTGCAGTACGTATAATGGCAGCACATCATGTGATGTTGAAATGCTTTACAAAATCAGACAAATAACACTCATGAACATAACGGGAGCTGTTGCCGATATATAATAAATAATTTGGTCTTTCGAGCCCCCTGAGAACCCCACCCGAACTCTTTTGGACCGCTTTTTCTGCGGAAGACGTAGGAATCGGCATTCACGTCTAACTAGAAGGCAAAATTAGAGATTCGAGATTTCGTATGAGCTGTTGTGCGAACCAATCCTCCCAACCAAAGTTGAGCTATGCGCGTCACCCAAACAGACCAATAACGGACATTGTCAAATTTCATCACTGCTTGTAAGAATTTTTCGCTTCGCCCGCTTCAGTCACTGCACTCAGAGTTCACTTAGCATTTTAAGATGTGAATGTCCTGATGTTCGGCAATGACATTTCGTATTCCAACTCGTTGCTAATGTGCGTTATGTAATGTGTTTGTACGCATTGTATATAATTGAAAGGGAGCGAGCAGAGTTTCCACTGAGGGCGCTAGGGAGAAAAATCGTCAAATTTTTTTGTCTGTCGCTGTCATTCATGGCTCATCATCGGATGGTAGGATTTCGGTGAAATTTTTTGTTCGATAGAAAGTGGTAGCTACACGCTCTTTAGTTGAACCCAACATCTCCGGGTTATCTAGAGTCTAGTGTGCACATTTCAAGGGTTTATAATGGGTTTACTTTCGATGAACCAGATTTCCATAATATAGCTTGTCTTCAGTTGTTTGGTTACAGATTGCGTGCATGGCATGCACAATTGTCTGTATGTGTTTTTCGGTAAACTGAATGCGATGGTTTGGTTATCTAGATTCCAGCACGAATATTTCATACATTTTCAGACGTTTTCATTGATCGTAGGGTCAATGAAACCTAATTACATGATATTGTCGTGCTTCGCTATTTCGCTTACATAATTGTGTATTGTGTACAGGTCATCAAAAATTGTCTATATAGGTTTTACGTAGGCTGAATACAATGGTTTGGTTATGTAGATTTCAGCACAAGTATCTTATGCTTTTTCAGACGTTTTCATCGTGTTTAGGGGCAATCAGTCCGATTTCCAGAATATAGTCTGTCTTCAATAGCAAACTATAAAAGCGTACGTGGCTTCAAAAATAGTGTATATAGGTTTTGTGATAGGTTGAATCCAATGGTTTGGAAATCTCGAGATCAGCTCAAAGACTTGATAAGTTGTTTTCGATGGGTTTAGGGTTGACGAACTTTTTGGATTTTGAATGGGTTCAGGGTTCCAGAGGTTTTATTGTGGTATATACATTAAACACAGCCTGTTACAGGTGATTACATAAAATAACTTAAAAATATCACTATGCTCAATCTTCTTCAGCCTCGTAGGCGATATACTAGTTGTGTATAACATATCGCTAAAATGATACAAAACAAATATGTTAAAAATCATTTTTGTTTTCATTTATGGTTGTAGCGTTTCCCTAAGCCTAATGAACGATGTGTCGCTCATTCACATGAAACAAACGGCTCTCTGGGGCTTTTGATTCCGGGTTTCCTAGGGGGAGGTGAAGCAGGAGATGCCTGTACTTCGTCTGCTGTAACCCCATAATGGCACTTTCCGCCCCTAGAATACGGCCTCTGAAGACTTCGACCCTCAGATTTTTAGTCGACAACAAAAAATGTAGTATCGCCACTGGAAATTCTATAACAAGCTTGACATAATATGCGGTGGCGGAGCGACTGTGTGGAATTTAGTTTTAAGCAATCTTCGCCTATTATGGGGTCGATTTGAAGTAACTAAACTTATTTACTTACGATCCTCATTTGGGTCTTGCACACATTTATTAGGGTCGTAACTCACCCCGAATTTGCGATTCCTGCTTGAGATACCCTGCCGTAAATGCCGTCTGATATTGTAAGAGATATAATATATATACTATATACGGACACGGTATATATGTGAGATATAAATTGGATGCAAAATAATTTTAATTCGTTCGTAGCTGGCAATTTTTGTTCCAGCTAAACCGGTAATAATTTCAAAATTTACGTCAGACATCACAGTAATGTGCAATATCAGTTGAGTTATTATAGACTATTCATGGTTCCCTGCACACCAATACATAATCAGACAGATGAAAACGCGCTACATTTTGGAAATGGGATTCGTTGGCATATAACCCTTGAAACACCATGAAAAAATATAATATAGCCAAGTTCGACTCCTGATAGCAAAACCATCGTATTCAGCGAGCTTGATAACCCAATAGGCACTCATTGTAAGGTAAAACTTTATTAAAAACACCTCTATTTCTGACAAAGGGTGGGCTCAAACGACCCACAGAGTGGTCCTACAAAAACACGCAAAGGTGTAGATGTCGATAGGCTGACTCGTCTCTATTTTGGATATGAAGAGTGGCTGCCGCGAGATATGAGCTGCGAAACACTGGTACACATATCGACAGATTTGGCAAAAATAATCCTTAAAAACCTATTTTTGCGATTTTGACCGCCAAAATAAGTTCGCAACTTATTCGCATTCAACTAAAGGGCAAATCGTTTTGCTATCCAACAAAAAATGTCAAAATCCGTCCATCCGAAAATGAATTATGAGTGACAGCGACAGGCAGTATTTGTTTCGGCTAAAACCGGTCAATATTTTCAACGTTTTCATTAGACATCACAATAATATGCATTATCAGCTGAGTTACTACACTAGATTATTTTCAATGTGCATGCCTGCAGCACATAAGCGGGACCTATGGATAAATGTTTGCATGTTGCATATTTGGATAGGTCTAGACCAACATTCCACTGGCATTTTCAGTGTTAAGGGCCATCACTATAAGCAGAACCACACTCTATTGCAAATTGCACTATTTATACCTTTGATATAAGATCTCAATATAGCGTTGTTAGCCGCAGTACACATTTCACTGCGGAGTTACAGTACTTTTTCTACGCTCATAATGGTATTTTTCTTATTTAATATCTATTCAACGACTCTGTGTTTCAGGTTTTGGTTTGCTATTATGTTACTGTTGTACACTTATTTGGGACCAGAGGGCACCATTTAGATGTGGGTTAAAATCGGGGGTTGGGGGAGGCGAATACCTGGGGGTTCTTCATTGGGGTGGCAAAAATTTTGGGGACTGGGCAAAGTCAGTTTTTCAATTATCATAAAATGAAAAAAAATCGAAAAATGCACCAATGAAGGGGTGGGGGAAGAATCGGGGGAATGGCGAACCCGGGGGCATGGCCAGAACATGGGCGGGGGGTGGGAGGTGAAAACCAGGGTCCTAATTTGGTGGCGAAAATGTTGGGGATGAGGGCAAAGTCAGTTTTTCAATTATCATAAATATGAAAAAAATTCTAAAAAATGCACCACTGAAGGGAATGGGGATATAGAATCGATGGAGCCAAAATTTTCGTGGGGTGAATCTGTGGGCATAGCCAGAACGTGGGTGCGAGCAGGGTGTCCACAACCGGTAAAAACCGGGAATCCCATTACAACTTGGGAAATCTGGGAATTTGACTGAAATGTCGTTTGAGCATTGATAAATTATTGTTGAATAAAATCGTTGCATTGCTTCAAATTCCTTTATAGCCCTGGTCTATGTTGGATCGTTTGCAATGGTGTAGCCGTATTTTGCAGTGTTTGTCGGCTCATTGCACTTCGATATCTTTTCCTTGCAGTGTTTTTTCGCAATTAAAAACGTTTTGATCCGTATTTATTTCTTAATATTTTCATAATGCGTGAGTAAACTTAAGATGACACAACCAACCATCCTATTTTTTAATTTCGCCTAAAAATTGTTACGGAAGGGCATTTGTCAATTGTAATCCTGCGTAAATCTATTGTCGAACACTGCTCAGCAATTAAAATTTAGCGAAAATATCGTACATGCGTCTTGGTGTAGAATTACATCCCAGAGGTGTGCGCGTGGAAAAATTTTGAACCCGTGGGTACCCGCAAAACTTCTCTCTTTCGTCACCCACTGCTACAATCTGATCAGACATCTTATATAAATAAAAGGTTTGCATCTTAAGAATATTGTAGATTTCTTTAGATCCACGTCTCATGAACACGAGAATTAATGCTTGAGACCTGTAATGCTGTGGCTTCCAGTTTGGATACGGATTTGAGCTAATTTTCATGACTATATCAGCCGAGAATTTGGCCCCCGGGAACCGGGAAAATTACTTTCGGGATTCTGTAGACATCCTATGGGAGAGCGGAAAAGCGGGACGGGAAACCACGGGGTTAATTGGGATGGAAAAATGATGGGGACAGGGGCAAAGCAGTTTTGATATGCTGTAAATGTCATAGCTTTAATTTCCAATGTATTGTTGATATATTATTATATTTATGGTATTTTGAAAACGGCTCCGGAAGACTAATTTCCAACGTTGAGATTTTAACTTAGCGCAGACTAGCCACGCACGCTCCCGTTCTATTTTCCCTCGCCGCTCGGTTTGCCAGTTTTAATTATGCATATATTGAACATCACAGTTAATGTTTCAGGATTACATCATGAATTAAAAATCTTAAAAATTCACTTTGAAAAGCCGCTGTCATCCTGAGTAAAGCAATCGCGACACTAATATGCATCCCGTACCGTTAATAAATTGGTAGATCGAAATCAAAATGAAAGTTGAGGTTCAATGTCACTTCGGTTTAATCCGTCTAGGTTAAATTGAATTTTGTTTTCAAAAGATTGTAATACTAAAATATGCTATACGTAGTATACCATATGAACGACGACACCATGATCGAATCAGTGAGTGGGCATGTTTGATAAGAACTTGGTGTGATAACGTAGTTAACAGTGGTATTTAAGAATGTTATTTAAGAAAGAAGGATGCTTCAGTGAAGCTGTAACTAATATGTATATCGAAGGCTCATTTTGTGGCTAATACATGTGAACTGTGTACTTTGTATTTTTATACCTTGGCGCATGATGCGCTTTTGATATGGCACCAACGTGCCAGACGCGAACCTGGGAACAGATTCAAGCTGTTCACTGCTACACAAATTTCATGGAATGAAAATATATAGTACGGATTAGGTTGTGTACTTAATATAGTACTAATACAAGGACTAGACAATAAGTCCGTTATGATGCAACGCGTTGGTGATTAAAGCTAAATAGGAGACATTGTCTTGATAAGATATCATTGTTTTCCGAATACAATAATTATTGTAATTGTAGCTTGTACCGTTATGTAAGCTGAAAATCACTTTAGTCGTAGGTGTTGAAGGCTTATCGGCTTAGGCGGGGTACAATGTCGGCGTGGAGGTCGTCGGGGCAGTAGACCCCTCCCGCGGCCTACATTCTTGCGAATTTTATCCCAATTTTATTGCTACAATTTTTAGCTGCGCGCAGGGGGATTATGGAAGGTCCAGCGCTTTCAGGTGAGTTACCACTATGGCTTGGGGAGGTCCGACCCTTGCGCGGATAACCTTTCATTCGCCTTCCACCTATCAACATTGATTTTAGTCTATTTCTTTGTATTGAATATTTCTGTAAATTCTTTTAAGAATGGGGATAGCTCGTCGGAAGATGAAGATACTGAATTAATAATCAACGAACTGAAGCCAATACCACACAGCCGAGGCCGAAACATTCCCAAGCGGTTGCGCTATCAAGTATGTGGCTGTATTGCCTCTGAATTTGTGTGTCAGCTGTCTTATGTTTGGATTCAGTCACAATGTTTTATAGCTTTCTTAAAATTGTTTGATCTCCTTTTGTAGGCAAACATCCATCTACTCTGAACATTATCTGTACCAGAGTGGCAACGTTGAGGATATAAAAATGCTAAAAACAAAGAAGCTCAGAATTTGGGGAGTATTATAGATCGTATTAGCACGTGGACCTTGCTAAACTGTGACACAACACAATATAACACAGCACCAATGCAAGGTATTTATCGTGATCGTTGAATCGAACGAACTGAGACGAGGAACGAATTTACTAAAAACCTTCCAACACTGTTGTTTTCAGCTCAGTATCACGTGATAATATAAGGGGGCCCGTAGCGACTACAATAATTATTGTCACTCTTACAACGAAAGCGAAACGTAGCGAGAAAGTTAGCTCTGTTGCCACCGCAAACGGCCCAGGAATAAATTTTTTGTACAGTATAAAACTGATAACATTTTAGGTAAACCTGAAACCTGTCACTTATATATTTAAAACTGTGAATATCTATCTTTTTCGATGTATTTTTACACATCTGCTTGTTGCTCTAAAACGGCTGCTGTGATAAAAAAATTATTTTTCAACCAGGCGGTTCAGGCAAGGTTTGTAATAGTAACTTTACTATGTTAGAAGGCCGTATTTGCCCAAAACGACAAAATTGTCAACTGGCGTGAGTTTTTTAAAGTTTTGGGTAAATAATTGCTACGTAACTTAGTTTGTGCAGAAGGTAAAATTTATTGCGCTGAAAATCTAATATTTTGAAAATCAAAGATTGTGACACGGTAAATAGCGGCGAGTTATGGTTCTCGCACTAAACAACTACTGTTTTTATCGCGGTTAATGGCTACTGTAATAATTAAAATAATATATTCTTCGATTAATAGCAATCAATCTATTTAATCTTATTGAGCACTTCAAAATAATTATATACGTATTTTAGATCATTAAATTGGTATCCCGGTATCCAAACGGACTTCGAATGCAAACTTTGCTTGAAAAGTACGCCAAACGCCATCGGTGTAGTATTAACGCCAATCGAGATGCTGGTGTGCAATGTACGGAAATGTTGTATTTGATGAAAGATATTGATTTGGATGTTGCGACGTTCGACAGTTTGCCCTTTGTTCGTCCGCTGGGATCACTTCCACTCGGTATGATTTTGGTACTATTACAACTGTAGAAAAAAGTGATTAATCTATTGATTGCAGGACATATATCGTTGAAGGCTTTTTTCGGACTTTTTTATGACTCTGACACTATGGGTCAGAGACCCAGGGTCAGCTATTGATTGCAGGACATATATCGTTGAAGGCTTTTTTCGGACTTTTTTATGACTCTGACACTATGGGTCAGAGACCCAGGGTCAGCTCTGATGCAAATGGGGAGATGCAAATGCAAAAATTTTGATAAATTTACAAAAATCCGAAAAAAATTATGGAAAATTGACAAAGATTGGAAAACATTAGCCAAAATTGGGAAAAATTGGACAGAAATTGAGCAAAATTTTAACAAGTAATTGGGAAATTTGGTGAATCTGGATGAAGCGAAACTTATGGTGTTTAAATAGCGAAAATTTTAGGGGTTAGAAGGACGTGTCTCGCAATGGTGATATGGAGCTAATGAGGGGTGAGCCCTCTCCCTTTTTTCCCTATAGAAAGACCGGTATTCGCGGATCAGGCGACAATTTACCTGTGGTCTACATCCAGTTTCGGCCTTGTATTTTACTAGAGGGTGACGGTTATGATGCCCAGCTGAAACAGGCATACCAAAAATGTTACACATCTGTTTTGTTCCTGGCCTGGAAACAATGGAATAAGTTGCGGAAGCAGTTTCGAACAACAATCCCTTGATGTTACTGGGTTCAGAGATCTTCAACAACTGTGTAGCGTCCACATTCAAGTATGTAATTATGTTTACAAACAATATTGTATTTAGCCGATGATTTACAGTATTGTGCAGCGTTCATGTTGGCATCGCGAAATCTGTTATTTTTCGGTATTAGTGATTACGGGTCCGATCAAAAATACAGCTCTCCTGTTTCCGTACCCCATCAAATTTTGCTCTCAAGTTATATACTTGACCAATATTAAATGTAAAAATTAACATTTTTGGTATAATACCTAACTTCAAAAACTTGCCCTATTTTATACTGTTTGTAGCACCTTGTGTGCAACAGGTCAGGCGCTTCGGCTGTAGTTACGTTCGATACTGTCAAATGTGTTAATTAACAGTGATATCGTTGAGGATCCTGCAAACCGATGTTGCTATTAATGGCACGTCGATGAATGACCATCGTGGCATTTCTCAAACATACTAATACCATACTCTAACGTCTGATTATGAATTCTCTAAGTCTGTTGGGTTAGCGATTGAATCGACGCGGGCAAAATTTTTCTGTTTTGAAACATTTTAGATTCGATTTTATTTTTCGCATGTAACTACTAATTCTATTGATATAAATTTCTGTTTTAGTTGAAGATAAATCTGATGTGAAACAACGGATTGAAGCCATATTAGGCCATTACCAGGAAGGTTTATCCATTTCGAAATTAAAGGAATTACACGAGAAAACATACAATCAAGACTTAAATTTCCAGTTCCTTGGATTTCAAAGCGAGTAGGTTTATTTACTTTTGTTAGACTTCACATAAATTCAATGTAGGCCATTACCAGGAAGGTTTATCCATTTCGAAATTAAAGGAATTACACGAGAAAACATACAATCAAGACTTAAATTTCCAGTTCCTTGGATTTCAAAGCGAGTAGGTTTATTTACTTTTGTTAGACTTCACATAAATTCAACGTCAGTACGCTTCGGGATTGAGTGCTGAGAGAGCAGGCAGCGAGCGAACAGTGTTACAACATGTTTCGAGTGCTGGTTTCTTCATTCGCCGAAAATTTATCGAGGGAACATGAACGGTGTCTGTGTCCTTGGAATTGAAGGTGTGGGGGGCCTAATTTTGCCAACTACTGCCTCAACTCCACCCTCCGATGAACGGATGTTGGCCCCGGTTTTGGAATGTATAAATTTTCAACATTTATGTTTTTTGACGAAAAACGCAAAATTGCTAACTATTGGTCACCGAAACGGCATAGATACATCTAGGTCGGCTGTTGACGTTAATAGCAACTTTTCAACCAGTTTCTTACTTAAATTAATAAAATTTTTGGCTTCATAAAGGTATTTTTGTGAATATTTGGTCAAGTTTTCACATCAGCAGAGGGATGTTTTATCGGAGGGATTCTAAAAAATTTTGCTTGGGGGCATTTTACCAGCTGAGCCAAAATTTTGCTAGGTGCAACAACGAGGGCACTTGTTTTTACCTGGGGGCTTGCTCACATTCCCACCTTGCAGAACCCATACTATGCAGTAGTAATTTTTACTGTGATCTTCGATGGTAATGCTACTCTGTCTGTCGACTTATGGTAATGCTACTCTGTCTGTCGACTGTGTTTTATTTTGTAATGCTGTTTCTTTCATTTTTGGTGCAGTCGTTCATTATGCATATTTTATAGGTTCATTATATTAGTAATTCAAGATATGCAGATTTTTGTGTTTGCGTGCGCATTTATTACATTTACACAAAGTGGCAAATATGCATAATTGTGTGCGATATAAGTGGTTTTAACTGGTGCTTATGGAGACAATTTTGGTTGTTCGGGATGTTTCATCTCTAACGATAGTAATCTGATGCATTTATGCTAGCAGATATCATTCATCTTTGATGGCCTATTGATTAACTGAAAATTTTGCCAAAACGCATGATCATGTTTACATGGTTTGGAACCAGGTGGTGCCAAACTTTGCCAGTGGAAATAAAAATATTGTCGCCTATGTTTCAACCGGGAAGCATCAAAATCTAATAAACGTCAGTGTTTCTAATTAAACCCCTCCAATAGGACAAAGTACTCTTAGAAACACTGCAAGAACATATCTGCTAAGGTTAAAAACAACTTTACGTCTAGTTTTTAAGTGATTTATTGAAATTTTTAACTTAAAAATAAGATTTTGGAAAAACTCAATTTTTTGTGTCATATAAGTAAATATTTACCGGCGGGATGAGCAAAAAACTGGCAGTTGACACAAACCGGGTTCAGCCGCTTTTATCAGGACAATTGAAAAGATTAACACCAGAAGTCCTACACCTTTCCGCAACATGCGGAGCCCAGTCTTTTTCATTATACCGTGGCTGGACAGCGCCCACTTAGGCCCAATTATTATTATGAGATGGCTTATAATATTTTATTTGATCGCTGAACTGACAAAAAATATATTTGGAATGTAACTAGTGGTTATCGGTCAAGTCTCCACTCTGGTGACATTATGGCTGCGGTCACAAATGCTTCTTCAGCTATGTGCATAAATCTTCGCTGGAAACTAAAGTTGCTTTAACTTTAAATCTGCGAGAAAGCTTACTTCTTCGGCATTTGTTTTCCACACATTTTCGGGAAATATGTTACGTTACGTAAGCTCTCGATGTGCGCTGCCGATACTCTCCTCGCATCATTCAACCAATATTGACGACCTCAGAGCATCCTGTCATCGATCTTGCGTATCGAACGGCGCCTAACGTAAGCTTGATGCCTTTAGTCTTGTGACACAATATATTGAAATTTCCGGATTGATATAAAGGTATCATGTTACGTGCGCTATGTTTCGAGGATTTTTGCCGGGTGTTGTTTTCAGTAATATAGTAGTTTGTGCCAGTCTGCGTTTCCATGACAGCCGTTTTTGGAAACGGCAAATTTAAGAATTTCGTTAATGACGCAGGGAATATTTTAAGAAGTCGGCACGTGGTCATACATAACAATACGCTACGTTCATGTATTTGTCGCAGTTTAGCCACTGTTTTTAGCTATTTTGTACTCTATAGTGAAATGTTCTGGCCACAGTAATTTATACGAATAATATCGTTGCACAAAAATTGGATGCTGCAAGCGAGCAATAGTTTTTACAAAATATGCGCAGATCAATAGTGTTTTTTTAACAACTTTGTTTCTGTGATAGTATTACCAAGAGTTCGTCGTGACTTAAATATCGTATACTAGCTTTGGGCAACAGCGGTTTTGAAGTCGAAACAATGGCTGGCCGGCTACTCAACTGCTAGTCGAAGGTAAACAGGCGGCTGACAGCCAAGAAGCTTACATTACCTGAATAAATACAATATTCGTAAATGCATCTTCAGAATTTGTTCAAAAATCGATTTTATTGTATGAAGGTTTTACACGAAATGTTACCGAATGTTACGCGTAGGCTGACGATAGCTAGACTGCACTCTACTTAGTGCTGGGCGAAGGCCGGGTTTATCATTAAACATTGAGGCATATTAGTTTGATAATAAACATATATAATTATTTGCTTAAATATGACCGGGTGGTGCTAGTTGGTACAAAATCCTTGAATGTTGGTTATTGAGGATGCATCAAAAAGTTCCAGTAGTGCGCTTTATACTTGTAGTAGTAGACGTAAAAACCACGGCCGGCCGAGCTATGGCCTATAACTGCTCACCAACGACTCTCGCAACTTTTAGTGACAGGGAAATATTAAGGGCTCGCCAACGGAATTGCGGCCGTTACTGGGATATTCAGTTTTTTATGCGCAATGACTGACGAATGCCATGGTCTATGCAAAATTTTTATAAATCGTTCCTAGTGAGCCCCAGTACGAAATAATTAGAAACAAATTATTTGGCCTTCTATGTAAAAGTATGATCTTCCTCAGATTTAAGAATAAGATAGGGTTTTGTTTGCAAACGATAGACTTCAATCATATTAAAGCTCTCTGAACGATGTTCTGACACATTTTTTATGTTTCTGCCACCAGCTATTCATAAATGGGCAATATACATCGGGATGCACGCTGTGATCACAAACATTTTTTGCATTACAAATAGTTATTGACGCCACTTGAAAGTTGAAAAGTATCTGAATGTTATTGTTTTTTGAGGATCACAAGATATATTTTCTTATGAAGTTTAGCAGCGATTTGGAATTACGAGTTTTTAATAATATTGTTTTAGAACATCATTGTTTGAGAATTTAGCAGAGTTATAAAACTAAATGTTCATTAACAGAAAGCTGTATAGGCGAGACAATTCTTTAGTTTGCATAATATCTGCTTATTTATTTCAAGACGAGCTTTATATGAATCGTTTGACGATATTCTATATATAAATCCTGAAAACGAGTCTTTTATATTGGTGCCTTACAATTCGTGGGACAGCCACGACCGAGAATCTCGTATCGCTTTAAGTAATGATGCAGACGGAAATGATTCGATGTAAGTTTGTCATGTATTGCTTTTGATCATTATAGCGTTTTGTTGTATTGACATAGACTTATAGCAGATATTATAATCTTTGTAACTATGCATATACTAATGACACGTGAAGAAAAACATGGTGATAGTTGTAAGCTTTCATTTCGTTCATTATTTTTAGGGACCAACGTAAAAATATACAGTAATGATTGGCATGTGCAACATCTATTACACCATGATCTGAGTATAGAAAAATGATAGAAGTTTGCAAAACCATTGTAAACTCACTGTTGTACGCGGTGCTCGCCATACATAACTATTGAGTTTTGAAAAAGAACGAATAGCGAGCAGAATTCAAACAATTTTTTATCTGCGGGCAAGTCTCAAACAATGTTCAAACAGCTCAAGAACAAATTTTGAAGAGGTGCTAAACATTTGAATAAAATTTGAAATTTATTGAACAAATGACGATCAATCAAACATAGAACCAACAACTGCACTCTTATCTGGCAAGTGTCAAAATGCAGTAATGCTGACGCAGACGCACATAGTTACACCTAAATGTACACACATTTTTCTTATATATGTGAGCTATTACTAAACCTTCAAGAATATTACAGTGTAATAAGATAGTATAATAATTATTGTAACCAACTTATGTTGTTGGAATCGAAGAAGTGAACGTTTTTCTATATATTGTATCGAGAAAACTATACAATACACATACCGTACTCGCCAGACATGACCGCTGCTCATTCGCTGTTCAAAACATTTCACTGCTTGGTCGATAGGCGACAGTCACTTCTGGCACGTACTGTAATATGTGATAAATTGAAGTAAAATACTAACTTTGGCCTAAAAATCTCTATGGATTCTGACTGAACGATGAAGCCAAATTTCTCTTTTCTGTTAACAGTGGGTAGTGTACCACTAAATATGGTATTTTTACACGTTAAGGATGGGGTTGGGAAGTTTGTGGAATAGTTAATAATTTGTCGAACATAAATTTTTTAATATCTGGTGCAGCTGTAGGCAGAAATAAAACAAACACTAAGTAGAAAATCTGCAAATATTTCGAGAAAAGCTAACAGATGTTCAATTATTGCTATATATTCGTGATTTTGCCCAAACGATTTGCTGTTATTTCTCCTATAGCTGTAAACAAAAATAGAAACGATACCTTGTTAGTATGAAAAGATAATTGGGTCATTTCACGAAACCATTGTGATTTAGTCGGGGGGCTACATCGGCTCTTTTTAGCCATAGCACCAGTCTTTTGGAAGGAAATTTAATGTCGCTGTGACATGTAGTAATGGCATGTCCGACGATCATAATGACGTATGGTGGACCTTTGTACCCTTAACCAGGGAATAACCGGAACCAGCAACCGGAACCGGAACTTGGTCTTCGAAATTTATATAGTAAAACAGATGAAGGAATAAATGAAGGTATAGTGGATTTAAAATGCATTAAAAATAACTTTTACATTAAACTTAATGTTTTGCGATGGTATTATTGCCTTTCTGAAACTTTAAAGAGACTGAGGGAGCTAATAATGTTTATTTATCGATCAAATATGTCGATTTTTGGACACCCAGAGCAAAAAATGTCTTCCACTGTACACCATTGCGTATAATGCGTCAGGAGCGTAGAATAAACATTTTCTATCTCCAGTCGCCTCCCTTTACTACACATACGTTTGTTACATGTTCTTCTATAGGAAACTTGAAATTATTGGTTTATATGATTCTAAGAGAAAATAATAGGCAGAAGGTAATTTTCTGATCAGGTACACTGTTTAGGCTAGCGTTGAACAAACAGTGCCCGTATGTAAGATGATAATGATGATAACTTTCTAATCAGAATGCTGTAAATGAGACACACTGCGATGCTGCTCGCACAGTTTCAATAAATACAGTTATTTGCCAAGAAAGCAGTTTCTAGGTGCGTTGCAGATAACGTTAGTTTACTTCAATTTAGACTGATTTACCAAGTTTACAAGCGTATTGGCGGGTTCTTGAAGTAATTTATGTTAGCCAAGCATACCCTAAGTACTTCTGCGTTAGCCATACTCTGTTACCGAATTGGACCGGTTTAATTGAAACGTACCGTACAGACTTCTGGATGTGTAAAATAGCTGCTACAAGCAACAACCTGGCTTTGATTTGTTAACAAACTCCTGCAGGTTATTATGAAAAATTCCTAATGAAATTATGTTTACTACTTACGTTTCAAACGGCAAATTGCTTAGTTAATCTTTTCTTTTGCTTGGTTGTATTGTAGCTTGATAATTGTATAACATATATTATATATGTTTGGATCACAGATGAAGAAAAAAACGTGGAAAATTTCAAACAAACTTTTTAAACCGGAATTGCGGTTCCGGTATGGTTTTTGTCCTTTGCCGGAACCTCAACCGGAACACGATTTTCGCCGGAACCGGAATTCCGGTTACTCTCTGCCTTTAACATAACAGGAGCCGGAGGCCTTCAAACCGGGTTGGCCAAATGAAGCCAAAAACACATGTCCCACTATAAACGTTCGCCGTATCGCCAGCACGTGATACTGATACATATATGTGTTTTTCATTTCACTGTGATCCTTTGGTATTTGCTAATTTTTCCGCAAAAACTTGGGAGTAAGCATCGATACTGAAGCTGACATCAAGCTTCCGAAAACTTTTTTCGGGACATGTAGCCCTCCCCGACCAAGGTCAAACCTGGCAGCTTGCATACGCTGGTGAATAACGTCAAAGTGCACTAGCGCCAAAAATGCTATATAACGGTAATCGTATTCAGTACAGGTGTTATTGAAAAAAAGAATATCAGCGTCTGTCTATGTGTTGTTTGATTGTGAGGTCGAAGGTCATAAAGTGCCAAAAACTGGGTATGCAAAATGCAGCCCCCCCTTACCTGCCGAAAACTAAATTTAAAAAAGCCAAATTTAGCGTACAGCCTTACAATAGGCCGGACAGAAACATAGTAACACCCCACTAGAATCGACCCATGTATTAAAAATTTTTAATGAAAGTGTAGCCCCCCCCCCCGACCGCATGTATAATAAAAGGAACCGAAGGCCGGAAGAACCATATTAGTATATAAGTTCATCATCATTGCACCATGACATTGGGCCGTGCTGTTAACTGGGTAGCTATGGAACCCTTCTGCCTGCCCGCACATCTATTCTTCGCATTGTCCTTGGTATCATCACCTAAATGTAAGCTAATCATAGATCAGTTGTGTTTGTTTTACAGCAGCAGCGTGTTAAAATAAATCTAGAGTCTCTAGAAGTAACTAAACTTTCACGCAATGTATGTTGTAAGAAGGCGTATCCCCCACCCCCCGTCCTCAGGTGTAGCCCTCCCCGGCCTGAAGTGTAGCCCCCCTCCGACTAACACATATCGGGGTGCCAATTTTTACAAGGCCTAAGGATCTGGCTGAAATGTTTTGTCGAACATGCCCCGCTCATGGTTGGTTTGTGAGCATGAAACGGTAAATGCAGGTGCTGTCTCCGGTCCGCTAGAAACACCTGCGACAGGCTTGTTCTAAATTGGTCGATTTTTAACCATAAAAGGGCTCTATCTGCACCAATTTTAGGTCGCAAGTTCTCCAATTGGCTTGACCGTGACCCTTTTTGTCCGACTTGCATACAAATAGACCATGGTTCACATGTAACTGCGTTACCCTGCAGAATAATGACTTATTTCGGATTAAAATTTGACCACCAGGGGCACCCTTTGCGACCCCTGTAGCAGGTTTCAGGTAGCTTGTTTTGCATAGAGGCATCGATATTCGAAAAATTCAGGGGTTTTATATCGGAAGGGGTCTACACACTGTACATACGAAAACGTTTCATTTTGGCTTCAAAAATGGTGTTTCAAAAGTACATGGTTTCGTGAAATGACCCAATTGTTCTTCCTGTGAGTAGATTTCGCTTGAAGTCAATAGATAAGTACTACCTGGTGCTAGGTAGATATTAGTGTACTTAGACTTTTCAACTGTTCAGTACTCGCTAGAAATATCTGTCGCAGCTTGATCGAACGAGTGGATGGCTCAAGATTTCAAAGATAATTAAATTTTTGGATTTTGCTTTCGAATGAGTAACAGTCATCTACGACGTGTCCTCCATTATTTGTATTTGACGCCGTCGGGCCGTTGGCTGATTTAATTATTTATGCTGACTCAAATAAATGGTTGGAGGTTGGATAATCTAAAAAATCTGTGCACGTTTTTATAATGTTTCTAAGGCTTTTCTATTATTGCTTTAACGACGCGTTGTATTGAATTGTTGGGTAAACAGTTAAATACTGATTGGAAGTACTGAGTTCGAAAGCGCAAATTATTATTCACTGATAATATAATTATCGAATCTTGTTACTTATTTTACGTTGTTAAAGGAATAACGAATTGACAAACGCTACCACGGTGCCTTTTCTTATGGTAAGACGTTTTTTCTTAATCTTGACTCAAATGCTTGTAATCACTTCAGTAGCATGAAAATATTTGTATCGGATAACTGACCATTTGAAACTGAATTTTATTGCTTGAAATACTGGGTTCTCCATTTGTTGAAAATTTTGCCTGGGGCCCCCTCTGGTTCCGAACCGGGAGGGCGCCCGATTTTGCCAGGGGGCGTTTTTCCAAGAGAAGAGCGATTAAAAATCGTGTAAGAAACATTGCCAAAATTGTTTTGATATAGAAAAATAGCTATTTTGAAGCAAATTTTGACAAAATTAGCGAAATTTTTGGCTTCAGAGCGGAATTTTAGTACAAATTTTGATTAAATTTTATGTACGTTGGACCGATTGGAAACAAAAAATTTTTGAAGAGACGGTGAACCGGGGGGGGGGGGAGCCCAAAATTTTGGCAGGGGGCATGAACCGGGGCACCTGTTCTGAACCAGGGGGAACCGAACAATGCCAGGGCCCTACCCCTGCAATTTGGAGAGCCCAGAAATAGCTAATCAATTTTGTTATAAATTATTCATGATGCATAGAAATTTACTTTTTTGTTGGTTCATGATGTTTTACCTTCACCTGATTTAACTGACTCTGCGGTTGCAGGGTTACTCCATGTTGCCAACTGCTCGCCACTCGTCCCTGCCGCCCTGGCCATGACATGAACCCGACCATTTCGCCATGTTCCGCTGAAGAGCAGTTCTGCATCAGCAACGATTTGTCGTTTCCATATTGCGACTGCTCGGGTACGAGGGCGTGATCATTCTGGAGAAGCGGTCGACATTAGTAGTCGCCGGGGCCATCGGTCCTGTGCCATCCGTATAGCGCGTGATCCACTAGGCGCAGTCTGCTTCGTTTTAGCTCATAGACGAGGCCTCCTCATTTCTTCGTTCTTTATGAGTACTCCAAATATATTGTGGGTTGTTTAATTACTTTTATGGTACATATTTGTGGTGTCTGTTCGTTGTGTGTTTATCGATTATTGAGGTGCCTGTTGAGAACCGCAATATATCTACAAGGATCGACATCTTGTGAAGATGCGCATATTTGATTGGGTATAATTGCTACAGAGAATTTGTTTCGGTATAGCTGTGTAGTTTAATAGTATTACAGCGTAGAGGTCAGGTTGAGAAAAGACTTCGAGTATATTGACGCATTGAGTTTGAGCTACACATTGAATTGTGCATCAAAGTTCATTGCTATTCATAACGACAGTCGGACATTCTCTAGAAGTCTAAAGTGTCGAATTTCCCATAAAAACCCTGGATCGATTGTTTTTTCGGTACATTTTGCGTCATTGGCTCATTAATTTGTCTTTGGCTTCTTCGTTACATTTCGTCTCATCTGCTACGCTAAAGTCCTGGTCGGTGTTATGCGTAAGTTATGGCCTTGGTTATTCTTACATTTCCTTACATGCCAGTCATTGGCTAAGTTAAGACTCTGGTCGTCTCCGTACAGAATGTCAGATATGCCGTGTAGCAAGCAAGAATGCGAAATGTCAAATGCTGGGGCCTCAAAACCGGCTACTGGGATATTGGGTGACAAACCACGATAAAAAGGCAACTACTATTGCTTTCTCAGTAGGTCGAGGATTTGGAAATCTTCGTAGAACTTCGGAAACATCTATGTTTTACATATGCGTAAGTAAATTTAAGGTGACACCACCAACCATTCTATTAAGTAATAACCGATATCATAAACTTTTGTTACATTAAAAACGTTGAATTTAATCCGGTTTATCACTAAAAATTTGCACTATAAAATCTAAGTGCCAGGAATCATACCTTGTTCTCGAACAGAATTTTGGCAATTTTCAAAATTTTGGTTTACTAACGCCTATTAAGTATCGATATTGCATGTTCGCGAAAAATTAATTCAACGACGTCGCAAATAAATCAACCCTATAGTTAAACTTTTGATGTTTGAGAAAAAGCCTGCTTAATTCAAATTTGACAGATTTGCGTCCCTAAAAATTTTGGTAATCAGAACGTAGTGAAACGTAGTGGGGATTGTGTGTTGCAGGTGGGGTGAAATCTTTTAAATTCCGCTTGTGTGTGTGCGATCGGCCATAACTAGGGAACGACTTAACTTATTTTCATAATCTTGGGCTCATTCGAACCGGGATAGACGATTTACCGTGTATATCCCCGAGCGTTTTTGATTTGGGGTCTGGTTCCACGGTCAGGGGTCAAAATGTGGGTTTTTTTGCCCCATTTTACTACCTTTCACGAAAGCAAGGTTATTTTTATTTTAACTTTCGATTTTTTTCTTGTTGGTCTTATTTCATAGCAAAAATCACAAATGCCGATGCATCTTTTTTATTTTTCGATTAAGGCTCCGGTTATGGATTCATAGGGTTTGAAGTACGGGGGTATGGCGCCCCAGTGGTTCCTCGACCCAAAATTAGAAAATTTCTTCTGACGTCTTAGGCGGCTGATAAGGCTCACCTAGGGGTTTTCGGGCATGGGAGACTCATTGCCGGGGCTGGTTTTGCTCTCTGACCTACGGTTTTATGGTTACGGAGGTGTGACACCCCATGGTTCGGGGTCAGGGGTCAAAATGAGTTTTTTTACCACATTTTAGTACCCTTCACGGAAGCAAGGTTATTTTTATCATAGCTTTCGAATTTTTTTTCTCTGGTTGGTTTTATTTAGTAGTAAAATGATAAATGCCGATTCCTCTTTTTCTGACAAATCCAAGCTTCGGAAATTATAGCCGGGGGGCCCTCGGCTCACCTGCCGGATTTTGCCTGGGGGCCAATTTTTTTGCCGGATTTGGACGTGCTTAGACGTTTATTTTTCTCAGCAGGGGCCTTTGAGCCGGGGACCAGCCGAAAATGCCAGCCCCCCGCTCCCCCACTTTGGATTAGCCAGTTTTATTATTTTTCGATTAAGGCTCTGGTTCTAGAATTATGGGGTTTGAGGTATGGTGCCCTAATGGTTCCACGACCCAAAATTCGAAAATTTGTTCTGACGTCCTAGGCGGCTGAAAAAGTTTCACTTGGGAGTTTTGGGGGGCGGGCATGGAAAACTCATTGCCGGTGTGGGTTTTGCTCTGTGACTAATAGGTACGGAGGTATGGCGCCCCAAAAGTTCGGGTCAGAGGTCAAAAGTAGGGGTTTTTACCACATTTAGTGCTCTTCGCGGAAGCAAGGTTATTTTTATTTTAACCTTTAAATTTTTTCTCAGGTAGGTTTTATTTCATAGTACAATAATAAATGCCAATGTGTCTTTTTTGTTTTTCGATTAAGGCTCTGATTCTGGAGCTATAGGGTTTGACGTATGGTGACCCAATGTTTCCTCGACCCGAAATTCGAAAATTTTCTTGACGTCCTGGGCGCCTGAAAAGTTTCAGCTAAGTATTTCCGGGCATGGGAAACTCATTACCGGTGTTGGTTTTGTACTGCGACCCATGGTTCCATGGCTACGCGGTATGGCGTTCCCATGGTTCATCGACCCAAAATTCTCAATTTGATTGTGACGTCCTGGGATGCTGATAGCTTGCACTGGGAGGGGGGGTTCGGCGTGGGAATCTCTTGCCGGTGTTAGTTTTGTTCTAATTTCTGCGGTATTGTGTGATATCCACATATAGCATATCGCCGTATGCTATAAGAGAGCTGATTGGCTGTGCACACAAAAGGTGTAGGTGTACCTATGCTTCACTACGTTCTGCGATTCTCGATAGAGTTACTAGTTTTGATTCACTTATCGGGAACACAAAATCACTGTATTTATATCGCAGAGCACTGTGTGAAACAGTTTTGAGTTTTGTGATTTTTATGGACCAAAATTCGTTTCATAACAATATTTTATGCGAAATTACAAAATATAGGATAGTTGGTGGGGTCACCGTAGGTTGAGTTTAGTCGCTCCTATTTTTGGACAAAAGTACCATCGAGGCCAAAAATAAATGCGTCTTGAAACAATAGAAATAGCAATCGATTGAAATTTCGTTTAATCGGAATCGATGATATTTTTGAATTTTATGTCTGGCCGTGACTGTACATAAAGAATCCAATACTGTGAAGCTTATGCTGAAACTAAAAATATCTCGCCAGACTACATGCATACTTGTGATTGTATTAAGCTCTGTTCGAGCTAACATAATAAAAGATCCAAGTAATATCCGAGATAATAATTTTATTATGGTGACTTAGCACCCTAAGCGGCAGTGTTGAAGAATTTCTGTATTGCTCATCCGCTGTTTCTGAAACAAAATACGAAGGGTCTTGAATGATGTAGTCTTGTCTAGTCTTGAATGATGATAATAATTTTATTATGGTGACTTAGCACCCTAAACGACAGTGTTGAAGAATTTCTATTATTGCTCATCCGCTGATGAAACAAAATTCGAAGGGTCTTAAGTCGTAAATAATTTACAGTTTTTAGTTTTTTTGTTTTGTTAGTGACTACTCAGTTTAAATTATTGTATTCACGTAGTGAAATACCTGTCTTGAACGTTAATGAAACACTCGCAATGTAATGCAGACATGCGTGAAATATGATTCCTGTTATGGCATATGATCTCAAAATTATTCTTGGTTTGGCTCGGGTCATGCAACCAACCATTTACGCGAAAGTCGAAATTTTAAACAGTAATATTTAAATCCAACTTTAATAAAATAACAAATTTATAAAATTCGAGTTGCAATTAAATATGAATTGTACGGCTTCTTTTTGTTTTTCTCTGCATCGTACAGTACTCACCAAAAAGAATTGTTGCTCACAACTCGCCCAAGACTCGTTTACTGTTCGCTCGAGGCTCACTTGAAATACGTCAGTCATTTAGGGCCAGTACTGTACCGTTATTTGCTAAAACTAAGCGTTTAGTGTTGTGTGATGAAAATGTCAGACATCAAGCAACCAGGATAGATCCTACATACTACATAACCTCCGGCCAGTCAGCGTAACTTTATGATCGATCACAGTCGTTCGTTTAACTATTTATTTTTTATTAATAATATTTTTTGCCTGTAACACTGTTTTGTTTTTATTTAGACGGTTGCCTCCGACGAAAGCGAAAATGTGAACAGCCAGAACATAAATAATTTTCAATTATCTAGCCAAGGATGCTCAACACCAATTCTCAGCAGCGCAACATCTACTGTTATCGCAGGAATGCCACAGATTTCGCCTTCTCAACCAGCGAATAATTCTTATTTTGACGTGTACGACCGAGTTATTCGATCACCTGTTGCTTCAACGTATGTTCTTTTGCAATGATGTCTAATCTTCACCAAATCTTCGAATTTTACACTAAGATACGCTGTTTTATTGCAGTTTATGTAATGCAATTAATTACGTACCACGAAATATGTATTTCGACGAAATGTATTGGGGCTTTTCGGATGAAGAGAGTCCTAAAACCTTTATTCGAGAGTTCTAAGAGAACACTAGATAGATTGCGATGGTTGCTACTGATTTTATGGGAAGTGGTTTTTGGCGTGGTAGGACAGGATATCGGTTTAACCTGAACGTGTCGTTGTCCAGGGAGTACATTGTGACCCTTCTCGGTAACCAATTAGTTAGAAACCCGAAATATTTTCATTTTCGAAAAAGATGCTTACAATTCTTAATCGTATTACTCATGATGTTTCCACACAAGGATCTCGACGTATTACTATGTCGGCTTTTTTAGTTTTTTGATGTTCGTTCATGCTTACTGAGTCATGATTAAAAACCGCCGAAAATTCGCCTCTGGGGAAAATCGGGACCTACAATTTTTCGATGTGCACAAGTTTCTGTTCACGAGTTAGCATCCAAATTTACTGACTGGGTACACCTAGCCTATATATGGTTTTCCGGGTCATACACTGACCCAGACATGACACTGCCCGTATCGCAAATGTGTGAAACATAATTTGGGAATTTGAGACCATTGGTAACTGCAAAAATGAGCCCGCATACGCAAGCTTCTGTGGTTCAGCATTTAATTTGATGAACACATGCAAGCATGTAACGTCGGTAAGTGTACACGAACGGAATTTGTGACTGTCCGTCGTGGAACCCCGGTTCGTTTTCTTTAGAGTGACAGTACACAAATAAATTTTACTTTACTGACTGACAAACTAAATATTTAAGTACTGTGAACGTGAATTTTGGCGCGATGTGATTTTGACAAAAGAAGAGATATTACTGTCGCGTAGCTTGCAGAACAGCATGTGAATAAGCGTTATTGTGTATTCATTCCAACAATAATAATTATATTTGTTCAAAATTGCCCAAATCTTGTTACAGATGCGAGTCTCAGATGTGTAAATAAATTTTTCTCATGAAATATCAAGCGTAATTTTGTATACCGGATGATTAAATTCAACTTCGCTTTGTTTTCTGCGAAATATAAATTGTAAATTTAAACAGTTTGCTAAACACCATCTCTTGCGATAATTTTTCTATATTATGTTTGAGACTTTCTGTATTCTTTTGCTATTCCCCAACTTGTATACATTAACGTTTTGTTAAATAGGTTAACTTTAATTATTCTCCATACTTATAGGTCCGTCGTGACGACTCAGATCACATCGCGTCACCCAAACCTTCTAAGTCTATTTCAAGTAGAAAATTATTGGTAGTATTAAACGTTTTCTACATTATTATATAAATATTTTTAACGAATGTTGCTAGAGAAGCGAAGCGAACGCTGTTTATGGAGGAACTTGATGAATATGATGTTGAAACTAATAAAGTTAGAAGAGTTTTAGTCATGTCTGGCCTTGCAATTGCCAGGGTCAACGTTTTCCTATGTCGTATAATGCTAATGCTGAGTGGACGCTATATCTCCAAGTTTAGTTTGTATCTGCGGTTCACAGTAAACACATTTCGTCTGTCTATAAATATGTATATGATGCACAGGGTGAATTAAAGACTTCAGTCAACGGTTAGGTCAGAAGTCAACACCCATTCCAACTCTGCTACGCATATCTTCTCTGCAGACAAAAAATGGATTATTAGTAGCTTTAACCTTTTACATTAAGGTTCGTACCATAAGTCATGTGCTCTTACGAGCGAGTCATATATAATTGTTCTGCTGGGATGCTTTTTAATCAAATTTAGCATTAGTTAAGAATACGCTAAAAATACCAAAACTAAGTTTTAACACACAAAAATTAACAGAAATATTAAATTAACGCTTTCCTGAAGTGCTGCTCGCCACAGTTATTGGCTGTCACTTTAAAGGCAAGCGACCAACGAGTGAAGAAAAGACAAAGGCGAAAACCACTAGCACGCTGCTGTCGAGCAATATAGACAGCAGCAATCAATTGTGCTGAGTATTGATGGCCTGTTCACAGTGGCGGGATGGGAGACTCTTCACTTTTCAACTCCTCCATGTCCCTGAGATTTTCTGGACGAAACCACCATACTCAACTTAAATTGAAAAAATTTTAAACTTTCTCAGATTTTATATTTTTTTGCATGCAAAATGTTTTTAAACATTACTTACCACTACGTCTAATTTAAAACGTCGTCTAACAGCTTGAAACTATATGCAATGCAATAAAAGTACATGAAAATATGAAAATTAACTTAGTATTTTCAAGCAAAATTTATTCCCTCCCAGATTTGCAATTTCTCCGAGAATTAACATGGGGCTTACCCAAATTACCGCCCCCCCAGTTTTAGGAGATCTCAGAACAGGTTATTATTGTATCGTCTCTAAAGAGCGAACGATATAGGGCATATTTCGATTATTCAAAAAATTTTGATAGGTTACATAAAATCTAGTTTTAAGTCCAAAAAATTTCAAAATTTATTGTTTTTAATGGTGAATTCTACATGATGTATGTAGGAAATTGTTTTAAAAACACTGTAAAAACGTTGTTAGTGAGCTTGAAAGCAACATGTCAACTTGTTTTTATAATATTTTTAGCTTCTAATAGAATTTAAAAATGTTATAATTAGGATAATATTGGTGCGGTGTCAAACATTCTGCCACGGCACATTGTACCGTGGAATCTTAAGATTTGTGGCGGCAGCACTTTTTAACAGTAGGACTGAATTAGCAGTAGCCCAGAATCCTCAATTTGGGAAAGCCAATACTCTGGTGTGTTATTAGTCAATTTTGAAGCCATATTTATTTCGGAACCGTGCTATTAATGGTACGCTGTTAGATTCCTGTGTTATTATAAGACCCAGTGCAATACTCACCACAGTATTATTTACTATTGTGTTACAGACCAGGGGCGCAGTACGCCACTCAAAACTGGGGTGCTATAGCGGGAAATGGGGAGGTCGCATTTACAGCAACCTATTTTTAACAAGTCAGGGGCTCCCCATGTGCTGCGCTCCTGTCGCTGAATATTGTGGTAATAGCTTAATAAATGTCGGTTCGAAGGGGTCCCCATTGCACGTATAGCATTGTTGCAAAATTTTGAATGCACGGTTTTGGTTGTATTCTGCAGTACTTCTGTTTTTTATGTCGGGATCGTATAGGTTTTGTCGGAGATGACAACAATATGTTTATAGAAACGGAGTGACCGGAGTTTCCACTGCAAGGGTAAAATCTTTTATCTGTCACTGTCATCCGTACTATTAAATGTACGGGATGAGACAAATGTTGTTCGATGGTAAAAGTGATGACGATGTGCCCTTTACCTAATTTGTGAAAAGCTATGAGACCATCTTTCAGGTCAAAATGACAACAACAAGTTTTAAGGGTTCTTTAATCTAGCGATACGGATACCAACGTTTGGTTCATATCTTGTGTTACAGATTTCGCATCGAAAAGTAGTGACCACGGTGCAGAATCAGCTCGTCCAGCTAGACAACGTTGTTAACTTGGTTTGACAACCACTTTTGTAGTACCACTTCCTGTGCCGCTGTGGGTCCGAATCTCAAATGGGTTTAGAGTAAACGAACACGATTTCCAGAATATAGTCTGTCTTCCCTTGTTTGGTTACGCAGTTGTGCAGGTCGTCGAGTTGTCCATATAGGTTTTTAATATACTTGAATACGATGGTTTGGTTATGTAAAGACTAGCACGAGTATCTATTATGCCTTATCAGATGTTTTTATTATCACTGGATTTAGGGTCAATGAATTCAATTTCCAGAATATAGTTGCTCTAAAGTAGTTTGGTACATGGCACCAAAAATAGTTTATATAGAGGATTTTGCGGGTGTGCTGGATACAGTGATTCGGTTATCGGTCCTTATTTCATCACTTTTAATGTGTTTTCATTGGGCTTGAGGGTCAATGAACCAGATTTTCAGAATATAATCTGTCTTCAGTTGTTGTTTGCTTACGTAATGCGTACATATCATATTGTCTATATAATATATATAGGTTTTCGATAGGTTGAATACGATGCTAGGTTATCTAAAAACCAGCACAAAATACTTGATGTGTTGTCACTTGTTTTCGATGGAATTGTAGGGTCGACTAGGTTTTAGGGTTTTAATTCGGTTCAGGATTCAAGATGTTTTAGGGTTGCATAAACATCAAACACAGCTTGTTACCGGTGATTACACGAAAGGATAACTTAAAAATGAAAAGGACACTCGCTCTGTTTCACCTTGCTTGCGAGATACTAGAACTCTTATCGTATTAGAATGGTTATGACAAAATGTTTGGATATATTTTGTACAGGGCTGTAAGTTGCATAACATTTGCGGTTAATAAGTTTACTTGAATCTATCCGGCATAACGAAGGCTCACTGCTATTGTTAGTGTCATTAACTTGAATATTGTTTTCTAATTTGTACTTTGTATGTCGTTCAAAGGGTTTCGGTGAGCCTATGTTGTCTTCCACGTATTGTCCGATTGCTTCGCACGTTTCTTGTCGATTCTTGAACAGCTCCGGTGCGCTACATAAAGAAGGGTCCTCCACGTCTGAAGCATCGAATTCTAGGCTGGTATATATTTTATTAATTATTTGCGGAGATAGTGATACACATTTTCTTAGGCGTGTAGTAGTTATTGCTTTAAATTTTTAAAAATGGTAATTTATTAAAACGTTGTGGTAATATTGTGGGCTTATGTGTGTTTTGATATATTTTTGTCTTGTTCTAACAATTCACCTCTTTCTAACGATTTACGGCATTTCTATTAAATCTTGGCTAAAGGCCAGGAGCAAATATTAGAGAATTGACATAGAATTTTTTTTTAATGTTTTTAGTACCGTCTCTGCATCATGCACTTCTACTACTACCCAGGGGACGCCCTGGTTCGGAACTGGATCCCCAGGTTTTGTCAGGGGGCGCTAATTCGGGTTGTACTGAGTGGTTCGCTTAGTATTGAAAATGTACGGCCCTGGTGTATTGAAAATTTAATGTTTCCTTTCGAAAACGTGAAATCGTTTTAAACTGGTTTCACAACTGGTGCAAGAACGCCTTTATTGAGGTTAACAGCAGCAACTGCTCAACCAAGTTTTTACATCTTTAGAAAGGGTTTTTTTGTGAAAATGTCAAACTTTGCAATGGGGTCGCAGTCGAGGGCATTGTTTCCGGTCAAGATACCCTTATAAAATGCCAGGGGTTCCACCCCAGAAGTGACTTTTTACCGGAAGTTGCACTTTAAATGCATGCATTTTCGAAAGTATGATCTTATGAAAATTTCAAAATTCTGCTGGTTTTTTGATTTCGATTATGTTTTGATTGCAATTTAATTTCAAATATTTACATATTAGCAATATTGATTCATAAAGATCACAGAAAACAGATTTGTGTATAGTGCTCCGAAATGAAATTTAAAAATGAGTTCATAATCATCTTTTAGCAATTAGCAATTAGCTTTTTAGCAATTCATTAATTGTTTGATCAAAGAATATGAACTGCCGCTCGAGCGCTACTCGCTCAAAAAGCAGCAGTTATTTTTGTAGAGTACTGTATTCAGGCTGGCCAAAGTACTGCGCGTTCTTTCTATGATATCCAAAATATATTTTACCTGAAATATAATTTTTTACCGAAGTCACTGCCGTAAAAGTTATGAGTTTATAAAAGGTCGCAATATGTACATTTTCAGTGTCAACTGGGAATGGATCTGACCAATTGGCCTTCGGAACCGAATTTGTGGCCTTATAGTACAGAACATGGTAGTCCAATAGTAAATCTGTCGACATTGAGAAGGTAGTGCTGTAAAAGTAGGATTATCATGGCGTGTCATAGAATAGTGAACAGATAGCTACAACAGGCAAGGTCAGTCCTAAATTACGAAGTGTTTGTCATCATTCCTATCTCCGATATGAGTGTCCCAGCTAACAACACACAGCCAAAAATGCATCCAGCGATTTAATGTTTATATTATATTTTTGTTTATTATACCTCCATGAGGATATATCATGACAAGTTTCAATTTGGGGTTTAAATTACTGGAGTAAACTTGTGCTTTCTGGTGGGCAAGTCTTTATCTCCCACAAATTGGATTTGGGATCCGTTGTAGGCCTCCCCCACAGTTTTGTTAAAGCAGGACATATTCCCATACTTTGCTAATTTTCTCTTGATTTTTGATAATTTGTACTAATTTTTACCCACCCATTTTTTTTACTAACAATACATCTGCTCTGTCGGTGCTCAATACTTGCTAAATTTGGCTTAAGGGGAGGATGGTAAGCCCATACCTTTCCTATAAACATCTATTCAACATAGTTTATCAAATCTCGTCTCTGGACGCCCAAAATTTAGAGTTATATACGTCTGGGTTTGAAGGGTTTATGTGGTGGCACTACATCGTTATCACAGCCAAAGATTGATCACAACGGGCACAGCTAGATATCTTACACTGAACTCAGTAAAAGGCACGAATGATCTGGATTCAAGACCAGTAAGAGTTACAATACTGTGTAAGAAGAACAAGGAGCACCAGATCATTGTTATCTTCACCATCGGTGTGTCATGTAAAATTGTTTTAATTTTATCTTTAAATAGTATTTACTTTTAAGTCAGATAAAATTACGACTTTTAAAGCGATAAAACTCACGTTTATGCAGTTGAAATTTATGCACATGGGAATTTTTAATCAATGGTGTTTGGTCATCCGTTGATTTGCACAACTTACAGATGTTTTTAGGGGTTAATAAAGATTAAATTGCTGGATGCATTTTTGGCTGTGTGTTGTTAGCTGGGACACTCATATCAGAGATAGGAGCTATGACAAACACTTCGTAATTATCAGTGGCTGTCGCAGGATTTGTTCACTATTTCTGAATGAAAACGCCATGATAATCCTACTTTTTAGGCACTACCTACTCAATGTCGACAGATTTACTATTGGACTACCATGTTCTGGACTATAAGGCCAGTAATTGGTTTCTCAAGGCCAATTGGTCAGATCCATTCCCAGTTGACACTGAAAATGTACATATTGCGACCTTTTATAAACTCATAACTTTTACGGCAGTGACTTCGGTAAAAAATTATATTTCAGGTAAAATATATTTTGGATATCATAGAAAGAACGCGCAGTACTTTGGCCAGCCTGAATACAGTACTCTACAAAAATAACTGCTGCTTTTTGAGCGAGTAGCGCTCGAGCGGCAGTTATTTTTGGCAATATTCTTGATAGAAACAATTAATGAATTGCTAAAAAGCTAATTGCTAATTGCTAAAAGATAATTCGAACTCATTTTTAAATTTCATTTCGGAGCGCTGTGCACGAATATCCTTATCTGATCTTTATCCGAATCAATATTGCTAATATGTAAATATTTGAAATTAAATTGCAATCAAAACATAATCGAAATCGAAAAACCAGCAAGAATATTAAAATTTCATAAGATCATACTTTCGAAAATGCATGCATTTAAAGTGCAACTCCAGGTAAAAAGTCACTTCTGGGGTGGAACCCCTGGCATTTTTGTAAGGGTATTAACAAAAACAAGTGCCCTCGACTGCGACCCCATTGCAAAGTTTGACATTTTCACAAAAAAACCCTTTCTAAAGATGTAAAAACTTGGTTGAGCAGTTGCTGCTGTTAACCTCAATAAAGGCGTTTTTGCACCAGTTGTGAAACCAGTTTAAAACAATTTTAGCGTTTTTCGGAAGGAAACATTAAATTTTCAATACACAGGGGCCGTACATTTCAATACTAAGCGAACCACTCAGTACAACCCAATTAGCGCCCCCTGACAAAACCTGGGGATCCAGTTCCGAACCAGGGCGTCCCCCTGGTCATGCCCCCTAGTAAAATTTTCAGTGAATGCAGAGACGATTTCTAAAGCATTTTTGTGAAAAATTCTATGTCAATTCTCTTTAATATTTGCTCCTGGCCTTTAGCGATCGAGATGGGAATCAGAAATGCCGTAAATCGTTAGAAAGAGGTAAAATTTTCCGAACGTGACAAAAATATATCAAAACACACATAAGCCCACAATATTACCACAACGTTTTAATAAATTACCATTTTTAAAAATTTAAAGCAATAACTACTACACGCCTAAGAAAATGTGTATCACTATCTCCGCAAATAATTAATAAAATATATACCAGCCTAGAATTCGATGCTTCAGACGTGGAGGACCCTTCTTTATGTAGCGCACCGGAGCTGTTCAAGAATCGACAAGAAACGTGCGAAGCAATCGGACAATACGTGGAAGACAACATAGGCTCACCGAAACCCTTTGAACGACATACAAAGTACAAATTCAACCAATATTCAAGTTAATGACACTAACAATAGCAGTGAGCCTTCGTTATGCCGGATAGATTCAAGTAAACTTATTAACCGCAAATGTTATGCAACTTACAGCCCTGTACAAAATATATCCAAACATTTTGTCATAACTTATTCTAATACAATAGAGTACTAGTATCTCGCAAGCAAGGGTGAAACAGAGCGAGTGTGCTTTCATTTTTAAGTTATCCTTTCGTGTAATCACCGGTAACAAGCTGTGTTTGATGTTTATGCAACCCTAAAACATCTTGAATCCTGAACCGATTGAAAACCCTAAAACCTCATCGACCCTAAACCCATCGAAAACAAGTGACAACACATCAAGTATTTTGTGCTGGTTTTTAGATAACCTAGCATCGTATTCAACCTATCGAAAACCTATATATATTATATAGACAATATGATATGTACGCATTACGTAAGCAAACAACAACTGAAGACAGATTATATTCTGAAAATCTGGTTCATTGACCCTAAGCCCAATGAAAACACATTAAAAGTGATGAAATAAGGACCGATAACCGAATCACTGTATCCAGCACACCCAAAATCCTCTATATATACTATTTTTGGTGCCATGTACCAAACTACTTTAGAGCAACTATATTCTGGAAATTGAATTCATTGACCCTAAATCCAGTGATAATAAAAACATCTGATAAGGCATAATAGATACTCGTGCTAGTCTTTACATAACCAAACCATCGTATTCAGTCTGCTTAAAAACCTATATGGACAACTCGACGACCTGCACAACTGCGTAACCAAACAAGGGAAGACAGACTATATTCTGGAAATCGTGTTCGTTTACTCTAAACCCATTGAGATTCGGACCCACAGCGGCACAGGAAGTGGTACTACAAAAAGTGGTTGTCAAACCGAGACTAACAACGTTGTAGGTCTGGACGAGCTGATTCTGCACCGTGGTCACTACTTTTCGATGCGAAATCTGTGTCGCAAGATATGTACTGCAAAACATTGGTATCCGTATGGCTAGATTTGACAAAGAACCCTTAAAACTTGTTGTTGTCATTTTGACCTGAAAGATGGTCTCATAGCTTTTCACGATCAGGTAAAGGGCACATCGTCATCACTTTTACCATCGAACAACATTTGTCTAAATCTGCCCGTCCGAAAATGAGCTACGGATGACAGTGACAGATAAAAAGATTTTACCCTTGCAGTGGAAACTCCGGTCACTCCGTTTCTATAAACATATTGTTGTCCATCTCCGACAAAACCTATACGATACCGACATAAAAACAGAAGTTACTGCAGAATACAACCAAAACCGTGCATTCAAAATTTTGCAACAATGCTATACGTGCAATGGGGACCCTTCGAACCAACATTATTTAAGCTATTCACAATATTCAGCGACAGGAGCGCAGCACATGGGGAGCCCCTGACTTGTCTAGAAAAAGAGGTTGCTGTAAATGCGACCTCCCCATTTCCCGCTATAGCACCCCAGTTTTGAGTGGCGTACTGCGCCCCTGGTCTGTAACACAATAGTAAATAATACTGTGGTGAGTATTGCACTGGGTCTTATAATAACACAGGAATCTAACAGCGTACCATTAATAGCACGGTTCCGAAAATGAAATATCGGCTTCAAATTGACTAATAACACACCGATCTGGCTTTCCCAAATTGAGGATTCTGGGCTACTGCTGGCATATTCAGTCCTACTGTTAAAAAGTGCTGCCGCCACAAATCTTAAGTTCCCACGGTACAATGTGCCGTGGCAAATGTTTGACACCGCACGGATATTATACCTAATTATAACATTTTTAAATTCTATTTAGAAGCTAAAACTGTATTAAAAACAAGTTGACATGTTGCTTTCAAGCTCACTAACAACGTTTTTACAGTGTTTTTAAAACAATTTCCTACATACATCATGTAGAATTCACCATTAAAAACAATAAATTTTGAAATTTTTTGGACTTAAAACTAGATTTTATGGAACCTATCAAAATTTTTTGAAGAATCGAAATATGCCCGATATCGTTCGCGCTTTAGAGACGATACAATACTAACCTGTTCTGAGCTCTCCGAAAACTGGGGGGGCGGGAATTTGGGTAAGCCCCATGTTAATTCTCGGAGAAATTGCAAATTGTGGGAGGGAATAAATTTTGCTTGAAAATACTAAGTTAATTGTCATATTTTCATGTACTTTTACTGCCGTGCATATAGTTTCAAGCTGTAAGACGACGTTTTAAATTAGACGTAGTGGTAAGTAATGTTTAAAAACATTTTGCATGCGAAAAAAATATAAATCTGAGACTTTAAAATTTTTTGGATTTAGTTAAGCATGGGGGTTTCGTCCAGAAAATCTCAGGAACATGGAGGAGTTGAAAAGTGAGAGTCTCCCATCCCGCCACTGTGAACAGGCCATCAATACTCAGCACAATTGATTGCTGCTGTCTTATTGCTCGACAGCAGCGTGCTAGTGGTTTTCGCCTTTGTCTTTTCTTCACTCGTTGGTCGCTTGCCTTTAAAGTGACAGCCAATAACTGTGGCGAGCAGCACTTCAGGAAAGCGTTAATTTAATATTTCTGTTAATTTTTGTGTGTTAAAACTTAGTTTTGGTATTTTTAGCGTATTCTTAACTAATGCTAAATTTGATTAAAAAGCATCCCAGCAGAACAATTATATATGACTGCTCGTAAGAGCACATGACTTATGGTACGACCTTTAATGTAAAAGGTTAAAGCTACTAATAATAGTTTGTCTGCAGAGAAGATATGCGTAGCAAGATTCGAATGGGTGTTGACTTCTGACCTAACCGTTGACTGAAGTCTCTGATCCACCCTGTGCATCATATACATATTTATAGACAACAAATATGTTACTGTGAACCGCAGATACAAACTAAACTTGGAGATATAGCGTCCACTCAGCATTAGCATTATACGACATAGGAAAACGTTGACCCTGGCAATTGCAAGGCCAGACAACACTAAAACTCTTCTAACTTTGTTAGTTTCTACATCATATTCATCAAGTTCCTCCATAAACAGCGTTCGCTTCGCTTCTCTAGCAACATTCGTTAAAAATATTTATATAATAATGTAGAAAACGTTTAATACTACCAGTAATTTTCTACTTGAAATAGACTTAGAAGGTTTGGGTGGCGATGTGATCTGAGTCGTCACGACGGACCTATAAGTATGGAGAATAATTAAAGTTAACCTATTTAACAAAACGTTAATGTATACAAGTTGGGGAATAGCAAAAGAATACGAAAGTCTCAAACATAATATAGAAAAATTATCGCAAGAGATGGTGTTTAGCAAAGCTGTTAAATTACAATTTATATTTCGCAGAAAACAAAGCGAAGTTGAATTTAATCATCCGGTATACAAAATTACGCTTGATATTTCATGAATAAAATTTAATTACACATCTGAGACTCGCATCTGTGAACAAGATTTGGGCAATTTTGAACAAATATAATTATTATTGTTGGAATGAATACACAATAACGCTTATTCACATGCTGTTCTGCAAGCTACGCGACAGTAATATCTCTTCTTTTGTCAAAATCACATCGCGCCAAAATTCACGTTCACAGTACTTAAATATTTAGTTTGTCAGTCAGTAAAGTAAAATTTATTTGTGTACTGTCACTCTAAAGAAAACGAACCGGGGTTCCACGACGGACAGTCACAAATTCCGTTCGTGTACACTTACCGACGTTACATGCTTGCATGTGTTCATCAAATTAAATGCTGAACCACAGAAGCTTGCGTATGCGGGCTCATTTTTGCAGTTACCAATGGTCTCAAATTCCCAAATTATGTTTCACACATTTGCGATACGGGCAGTGTCATGTCTGGGTCAGTGTATGACCCGGAAAACCATATATAGGCTAGGTGTACCCAGTCAGTAAATTTGGATGCTAACTCGTGAACAGAAACTTGTGCACATCGAAAAATTGTAGGTCCCGATTTTCCCCAGAGGCGAATTTTCGGCGGTTTTTAATCATGACTCAGTAAGCATGAACGAACATCAAAAAACTAAAAAAGCCGACATAGTAATACGTCGAGATCCTTGTGTGGAAACATCATGAGTAATACGATTAAGAATTGTAAGCATCTTTTTCGAAAATGAAAATATTTCGGGTTTCTAACTAATTGGTTACCGAGAAGGGTCACAATGTACTCCCTGGACAACGACACGTTCAGGTTAAACCGATATCCTGTCCTACCACGCCAAAAACCACTTCCCATAAAATCAGTAGCAACCATCGCAATCTATCTAGTGTTCTCTCAGAACTCTCGAATAAAGGTTTTAGGACTCTCTTCATCCGAAAAGCCCCAATACATTTCGTCGAAATACATATTTCGTGGTACGTAATTAATTGCATTACATAAACTGCAATAAAACAGCGTATCTTAGTGTAAAATTCGAAGATTTGGTGAAGATTAGACATCATTGCAAAAGAACATACGTTGAAGCAACAGGTGATCGAATAACTCGGTCGTACACGTCAAAATAAGAATTATTCGCTGGTTGAGAAGGCGAAATCTGTGGCATTCCTGCGATAACAGTAGATGTTGCGCTGCTGAGAATTGGTGTTGAGCATCCTTGGCTAGATAATTGAAAATTATTTATGTTCTGGCTGTTCACATTTTCGCTTTCGTCGGAGGCAACCGTCTAAATAAAAACAAAACAGTGTTACAGGCAAAAAATATTATTAATAAAAATAAATAGTTAACTAACGACTGTGATCGATCATAAAGTTACGCTGACTTGCCGGAGGTTACGCAGTATGTAGGATCATCCTGGTCGCTTGATGTCTGACATTTTCATCACACAACACTAAACGCTTAGTTTTAGCAATAACGGTACAGTACTGGCCCGAAATGACTGACGTATTTCAAGTGAGCCTCGAGCGAACAGTAAACGAGTCTTGGGCGAGTTGTGAGCAACAATTCTTTTTGGTGAGTACTGTACGATGCAGAGAAAAACAAAAAGAAGCCGTACAATTCATATTTAATTGCAACTCGAATTTTATAAATTTGTTATTTTATTAAAGTTGGATTTAAATATTACTGTTTAAAATTTCGACTTTCGCGTAAATGGTTGGTTGCATGACCCGAGCCAAACCAAGAATAATTTTGAGATCATATGCCATAACAGGAATCATATTTCACGCATGTCCGCATTACATTGCGAGTGTTTCATTAACGTTCAGACAGGTATTTCACGTGCACAATAATTTAAATGAGTAGTCACTAACAAAACAAAAAAACTAAAAACTGTAAATTATTTACGACTCAAGACCCTTCGAATTTTGTTTCATCAGCGGATGAGCAATACAGAAATTCTTCAACACTGTCGTTTAGGGTGCTAAGTCACCATAATAAAATTATTATCATCATTCAAGACTAGACAAGACTACATCATTCAAGACCCTTCGTATTTTGTTTCAACAGCGGATGAGCAATACAGAAATTCTTCAACACTGCCGCTTAGGGTGCTAAGTCACCATAATAAAATTATTATCTCGGATATTACTTGGATCTTTTATTATGTTAGCTCGAACAGAGCTTAATACAATCACAAGTATGCATGTAGTCCGGCGATATATTTCTAGTTTCAGCATAAGCTTCACAGTATTGGATTCTTTATGTACAGTCACGGCCAGACATAAAATTCAAAATAATCGATCGATTCGATTAAACGAAATTTCAATCGATTGCTATTTCGATCGTTTTCAGACGCATTTATTTTTGGCCTCGATGGTACTTTTGTCCAAAATAAGAGCGACTAAACTCAACCTACGGTGACCCCACCAACTATTATATTTTGTAATTTCGCATAAATATTGTTATGAAACGAATTTTGGTCCATAAAAATCACAAAACTCAAAACTGTTTCACACAGTGCTCTGCGATATAAATACAGTGATTTTGTGTTCCCGATAAGTGAATCAAAACTAGTAACTCTATCGAGATTGCAGAACGTAGTGAAGCATAGGTACACCTACACCTTTTGTGTGCACAGCCAATCAGCTCTCGATAGCATACGGCGATATGCTATATGTGGATATCACACAATACCGCACAAGTTAGAACAAAACTAACACCGGCAATAAGTTTCCCATGCCGAACCCCCCCTCCCAGTGCAAGCTATCAGCATCCCAGGACGTCACAATCAAATTGAGAATTTTGGGTCGATGAACCATGGGAACGCCATACCGCGTAGCCATGGAACCATGGGTCGCAGTACAAAACCAACACCGGTAATGAGTTTCCCATGCCCGGAAACACTCAAGTGAAACTTTTCAGGCGCCCAGGACGTCAAGAAAATTTTCGAATTTTGGGTCGAGGAAACATTGGGTCACCATACGTCAAACCCTATAGCTCCAGAATCAGAGCCTTAATCGAAAAACAAAAAAGAGGCATTGGCATTTATCATTTTACTATGAAACAAAACCAACCAGAGAAAAAATTCGAATGTTAAAATAAAAATAACCTTGCTTCCGTGAACGTACTAAAATGTGGTAAAAACCTTTATTTTGACCTCTGACCCCGAACTTTTGGGGCGCCATACCTCCGTACCTATTAGTCACAGAGCAAAACCCACACCGGCAATGAGTTTTCCATGCCCGAAAACTCCCAAGTGAAACTTTTTCAGCCGCCTAGGACGTCAGAACAAATTTTCGAATTTTGGGTCGTGGAACCATTAGGGCACCATACCTCAAACCCCATAATTCTAGAACCAGAGCCTTAATCGAAAAATAATAAAACTGGCTAATCCAAAGTGGGGGAGCGGGGGGCTGGCATTTTCGGCTGGTCCCCGGCTCAAAGGCCCCTGCTGAGAAAAATAAACGTCTAAGCACGTCCAAATCCGGCAAAAAAATTGGCCCCCAGGCAAAATCCGGCAGGTGAGCCGAGGGCCCCCCGGCTATAATTTCCGAAGCTTGGATTTGTCAGAAAAAGAGGAATCGGCATTTATCATTTTACTACTAAATAAAACCAACCAGAGAAAAAAAATTCGAAAGCTATGATAAAAATAACCTTGCTTCCGTGAAGGGTACTAAAATGTGGTAAAAAAACTCATTTTGACCCCTGACCCCGAACCATGGGGTGTCACACCTCCGTAACCATAAAACCGTAGGTCAGAGAGCAAAACCAGCCCCGGCAATGAGTCTCCCATGCCCGAAAACCCCTAGGTGAGCCTTATCAGCCGCCTAAGACGTCAGAAGAAATTTTCTAATTTTGGGTCGAGGAACCACTGGGGCGCCATACCCCCGTACTTCAAGCCCCATAAATCCATAACCGGAGCCTTAATCGAAAAATAAAAAAGAGGCATCGGCATTTATCATTTTACTATGAGATAAAACCAACTAGAGATAAAAATTCGAAAGTTAAGATAAAAATAACCTTGCTTTCGTGAAAGGTAGTAAAATGGGGCAAAAAAACCCACATTTTGACCCCTGACCGTGGAACCAGACCCCAAATCAAAAACGCTCGGGGATATACACGGTAAATCGTCTATCCCGGTTCGAATGAGCCCAAGATTATGAAAATAAGTTAAGTCGTTCCCTAGTTATGGCCGATCGCACACACACAAGCGGAATTTAAAAGATTTCACCCCACCTGCAACACACAATCCCCACTACGTTTCACTACGTTCTGATTACCAAAATTTTTAGGGACGCAAATCTGTCAAATTTGAATTAAGCAGGCTTTTTTGTTCAAACATCAAAAATTTAACTATAGGGTTGATTTATTTGCGACGTCGTTGAATTAATTTTTCGCGAACATGCAATATCGATACTTAATAGGCGTTAGTAAACCAAAATTTTGAAAATTGCCAAAATTCTGTTCGAGAACAAGGTATGATTCCTGGCACTTAGATTTTATAGTGCAAATTTTTAGTGATAAACCGGATTAAATTCAACGTTTTTAATGTAACAAAAGTTTATGATATCGGTTATTACTTAATAGAATGGTTGGTGGTGTCACCTTAAATTTACTTACGCATATGTAAAACATAGATGTTTCCGAAAGTTCTTCAAGAATTCCAAATCCTCGACCTACTGAGAAGGCAACAGTAGTTGACTTTTTATCGTGGTTTGTCACCCATTACCCCAGTAGCCGGTTTTGAGGCATTTGACTTTCCGCATTCTTGCTGCTGCACGAGCATATCTGACATTCTGTACGGAGACGACCAGAGTCTTAGTACAATGACTGGCATGTTGGCGAATCAAGTAGCGAAGGCCGTTACGCATGACACCAACCAGGGACTTTAGCGTAGCAGATGAGACGAAATGTAACGAAGAAGCCAAAGACAAATTAATGAGCCAATGACGCAAAATGTCCCGAAAAAACAATCGATCCAGGGTTTTTGTAGGAAATACGACACTTTGAGACTTCTAGAGAATGTCCGACTGTAGTTATGAATAGCAATGAACTTTGATGTTTAAAAAAAGCCTCTAATTCAAATTTGACAATTTTGCCGTCCTAAAAATTTTGGTAATCAGAACGTAGTGAAACGTAGTGGGGGATTGTGTGTTGCAGGTTGAGATAAAATCTTTTAAATTCCGCTTGTGTGTGTGCGATCGGCCATAACTAGGGGAACAAGTTAACTTATTTCATAATCTTGGGCTCATTCGAACCGGGATAGACGATTTACCGTGTCTGTGCCAACGCGTTTTTGATTCGGTACTGGTTCCACGGTCAGGGGTCAAAATGTGGGTTTTTTTGCCCCATTTTACTACCTTTCACGAAAGCAAGGTTATTTTTATCTTAACTTTCGAATTTTTATCTCTAGTTGGTTTTATCTCATAGTAAAATGATAAATGCCGGCGAATACCTGTTTTTATTTTTCAGATTAAGGCTCCGGTTATGGATTTATTGGGGCTTGAAGTACGGGGGTATGGCGCCCCAGTGGTTACCTAAACCAAAAAATGAAAATTTCTTCTGACGTCTTCAGGCGGCTAATCACTTTAGCCTCGGGGTTTTGGGCATGGGAGCTCATTACCAGGGGCTGGTTTTGCTCTCTGACCTACGGTTTTATGGTTACGGAGGTGTGACACCCCATGGTTTCGGGGTCAGGGGTCAAAATGAGTTTTTTTACCACATTTAGTACCCTTCACGGGAAGCAAGGTTATTTTTATCATAGCTTTGAATTTTTTTCTATTGGTTGGTTTTATTTAGTAGTAAAATGATAAATGCCGATTCCTCTTTTTCTGACGGATGCAGAGCTCGGAAATTATGGCCGGGGGGCCCTCGGCTCACCTGCCGGATTTTACCTGGGGGCCGAATTTTTTGCCGGATTTGGACATACTTGGTATGTTTTCTCAGCAGGGGCCTTTGACGGGGACCAGCCAAAAATGCAGCCCCCCGCTCCCC
>JASANE010009812.1:0-13297 GCA_030248225.1 Trileptium ribeirensis
AGCATTATGAATTGTATTTATGTGTAGAAAAATTTGTATGCTACTACTAGCTGTCTCCTTCCTAAACCAAAACATAATGTAGCGTCATATTGAGCAAACGCTTGCTCTAACAGCGGGTTGAACTGGGATCATTCGGTTGCAAGCTCGTACGGTAGTCGATGCGCAAATAAGGAACTGTTGTTCGGTTCCTTAGGAAACCTCACAAGTCGAACAAGTACCAAGACACGTACAAACGTACGTCGAACGACAAATATGGTAACGGACTAGCCACACAATGAACGGCGTGACAAATAGATCTATATACGAGCTTAGGTTAACAAAGGTTAACGAAGCCTTTAATAAAGCACCCTGTTACTCGTAATTCTGCGATTTTACCTACAACATGTAGGCGTAGAATTTTGGTGCCTTCTTGAATCTTAATTACGCGTTTCAGAACAATTTAGATGAACAGTTGCATACATATACGACCATGTACGGGAAGTGATTCCTGGTTTAGACCTAATCGTAAAGACCTCAAATTTAACTCGTTTGTATCAGGAGATAGCTTCTATTCCTACAAAAAATAACCAAATCATTATATATATCATCTGATATCTCGATAACATGTCAATATATGGCTTGACAAGTTAAAGTATCATTACTCTTAAACATGTTTATTCAAATAGAATTTGAAGCAAATCAAACATTAAAAAATTTAAAACCCAAAAAATAAAATGACACAGACTGACTAACTGACTGACAGTGACAAGTGTTAAATTAATAGTAATAATTCATTATTAAATAAAACTGAATTGCAAGGAGCTTAAACTAAAATTCAGTTTAAGCAAAATGAAACGCCCAAAACAGAAATAAACTCTTTAGGAAAAGACTAGAAAATATGGTGTGGTTGTAACCTGACGCCGCGAAAACGTTTGTCTTTTAAATCTGGAACAATATATATATTGTATGTAAAATTTGCAAACATATATATAATATGTATATATTTTACAAATAAATATGTATAAAAGATATCATTATATATATTATCTACACCTGTCTGTCTGAATGTAGACGTATAGAAATCAGTCAGAACAAACATAGATCTGTCACATTCTATTTCAAATTAAGCACATTTTTTTTCTGTGCAAAGAAAGTAAAAGTAAATATAAAAACAAATACGGTAAAAAAGCTTAAAGATAATTCTAAAAAACACAGCTGACAACGAAAATACGATAACTGAAAAGTTACGAACTTGACTTGTGCTATATACGATTACCAATGACCAAAAATTTGGCTAAAAAGATATAAAAAATAAATGTTTGAGATATTGTTATGTTGAGCGGACCCCGTTATAAATTTTAACATTCACTAAACGCATGGTCCATATCTTCTTTGTGAAACTTGTTGAGGGTATTGAAGCGATAGGTAGGCAGATGTGACAGATATATCGATAAACTAGTAACTGAGCCCACGAAAGCAAAGTAGATAACTTCTTCTCGTCTCATACGGCATAGACATTCGGTTTGAGTTTTTAAGCAAATTGATAAGTTTTATTTCATCGTGATTGCCAGGGGTGCTCCAAGTAAAAAATATACGCTTGCTGCGAGGTTGCGCTTGGTAGGCTATTTCCTTTTAGCTTCGATTTTTGGGGCTTCATTGGTGCTCTTAGTAAAAAATACTCTTTAGTGTAAAGACGTGGAATTTTACAAATCTTCCGTCTGAGTATCTTGAAAATTTTCACATCAAATAGCACTTTTCAGTTGTTATGTTTTACCGGGCCTTTTTGACACAAAAAAATGATCAGGCCCCTCTCCCTTAGTACCGAAGCTTCATCGGGTCTCCTCTGTTAGCGCAAAAGTTTGTCGGGCCCCACCGGCACAAATGCTTCATATTGGCCCCTTCCTTAGCACAAAAATTTTACCGTGCCCACTTCTCTTAGCACTGAAGATTTATCGGGGCTCCTCCTTTAGCACAAAAGTTTCACTGGGCCCACCTCCCTTAGCATCGAACTTTCATCGAGGCACATCTTTTATAGCAAAATTTTGTGTGGACCACTGGTTTGGTGAGTTGAAATTTTTAGCCAAGCTACAGAAGAGCTGGTGCAGAGAAACGGTTTTAATAGGCCAAAAAAACTATAATTATCTACCCCACTTTGTTAGCTTATTAGCTATGCCTGCTGGCTGACTTGTGTTTCTGGTTGTACATCCATGTGTGCACTGCAAAATCATATCATAAATCAAAAGTTTCAAATTTGTATCACGCTATTGGATCTTATATTTATGTGAACAATTTCATATGTTCCAAACTTAGATTTTGCTGCTTTTACAGAGAATGCTAACAAATATTTTTCTACCCTTTTTTTACCGATTTTCAATTTGAATCCTATTTCACACATATTTTAATTTAATTTAATTTTTAACATTTAGTATTTTCATAAAATGTCTTTCATTTCAGATACATAGTGCTGTTTTCGTGGATAAATGAGGTTGTTTGGCATATATAGTTACTAGGTTGGCTTTTGGAAGGCGTTTACTGGAAATAGTGATTTTTACACAATGCGCTTTAATTTTATAATTATTTGTATGCTAACTCGGTTCGTATCAGCTGAATATTTTAACTGAGCAACGTTAACCTTTAATTATTTATTAAAAAGTTTATATTATATAGCCAAGCACAGACCGTTTCATTACGTACAAATTCTCGTTTGTTTGCAGTTTTGCTACAACATTATCACCTTACATAAACAATTTAGAATTGTGTAATAAATGTCACATTTGTAGAAAAACAAGGGTAAATGTTGTCTCTGAAGAACAAACCAGAATTCGAAAGGTGACCCAACTCATATATTGTGAATATTTAATATTATATCATTATTGATACGTTTAGCTACGTCTTCTAGTGCACTATCGTCGCGTAGTAGGTGTTGAACGGCAGTGTTGCCGCAGTCAAAAACTAGCTATGTAATTTTCATTGAAAATATAAATCGATCTTCAATAAAGCCAAAAGTCGATGTTCGTTGAGATACCAAAATTTTGCCAGCGTTAGTGTGGCGTAAACCTGAATGAACTCTTCTATCGTTCATGACGTGTTTGAATATTAGCTTGATTTGGTTTAATACAAATTTATTTTATTTTTGGTGTTCAGTCTAAAAAGTTGTTTGATTTCATAAGTCATATTTGTTTTTACCTATAATAGTGTACATCCAATAGCAAAAATAACTTATTCCATAGAGTTCGTCTAAAATAATATGCTCTAATTATGATGCAATGTGCACACTACCCCAGACAGAGAGTAAAGTTTAAAAGAATATGAAAAAGCAAATAGAGTAATGGCCTATATATCGTTATCAGTAATCTTCGAATGTTCCATGCATTTAGAAAAAAGAATTTAATTGTATATCAATGTTGTTCACACTAATCACCACCAATTTCTCCAACCCTGAACGATCCACGTAGAATCACTGCCCAATTGAATGATTGTCAATATATCTTCGCAACTTTGTCGAATAAGAGCGCAGCTATTTCAATAAATTCATCAAGAGACAAAAATCTGACACCAGCCGTAGCTCGATTTGCTCGTAAATAGCTGAGTTTTCAAACATATTAAGCTAAACTCCAATGAAGACTATATATAGCAGGTTATAATTATTTTATTAGTTCATGTGACAATTATATATGAATATCAAAATATAAATATATTTTTTATTGTAAAAAGCATTTTAATAGTTTAAGGTATGACAGGATAACACAGTTATTATAAATAAATAAATCATATCCAAGAAATCATAAAGCCCTCACATAGACTCGGACGCTGAGAGGCTCAGCAACTTAACAGTTTTGGCTATAACTTAGGATTAGCTTACTGCATCCTGTTAAAAATATCACCATTCGATTCAGCTCAGCAAGCCGCGTCGAATGGCGAGTAAAAATCTAATTTTTAAGAAAAAAAATTTTTTGGTCCCAGGGACCCTTGGGACCCAAAAAAAATCGAAAATTTTAAAAATTCAATTTGTTTGGTTGAAATAATCATTGGAGGTCTCGAGGATCACAAAAATACCAAAATCAGTCCATTTTTGGTCAAACCGGGCTGGACGGATAATGGAAAAGAACCCATATTTTTAAATAAAATTTATGCGCAACTTGCAGTTGACTGATATTGAATTAAGATACCGCCACTTCTGTTTAAATGTGCCTGCACATTTATTAAAAATATCTTCAGACTGTGATCTTTGAGGTAACAAAATATCGGATTCAAGTTTCTGCCGATATTCCATGGGTCGCCCAGGTTAAAAATATCCTCCCATTATGATCTTTGAAGCTGTCAAATATTGATTTCCAGTTCCTTGCGATATTCCATTCGGAACCACTTCCCTTTGCTATTCCGAAGTGCGGAAGAAACGCGTACCCAACTCATAAAGTGGTTGTTCAGCTTGAAACTTAGACTTTTACTTCAGCAGCAAAATTCCGAAACACTCATCTTTCATTATAAAAGCTAGCTGAAGCCGCTCGCCGCGATTTTTAAACAGGATGTCCAACAATTCAACGCAAGTTTTGGTTCGCTCGTCTAAAGATATTATCGCCAATACATGTGAACGAAACGGCCCTGAAAATCGGGAAAGCAAGCTATGATTACGTGACAATTGATAGTTAGAATTTTGTATGTACAATCAATCTGTGTGTAAGGACGCGTGTTCCATAAGAACATGAGTTGCAGGCACATAAATGTACCACAGTTAACACGGTACTGTGGACTAAATATTAGTTGGTGAACGTCGCCAGATGGTTGGATTTGCTGAAAGCACCTATAGTTTTTGCACCTGATAAAAGCAATATAGATGTAGAGCTGTTTCTAGCGCTATACGCTTTCCTGGCAAATTGCGCCGAATCGCCGACATACTGCAGTCACATGACGTATACAACTGCATTTTTAGCTTTCAAGTGATAATATTGGATATATGGAATAACTTGGACTTAAGTAATCTTTGGTCTCGCAAAAGTTTATTAAGCCACCTGAATTGTTCGCAGCGAACGTTTGGTAAATTGTCGTTAAAAGTTGATATTAATTATTGGAACTTGAGAAACATAACTTAATAAATGTGTACCGAATTATTGTATAATTGAGCAATGCATCCTTGTTTTATTATTCTTTAAATTGTATTTGTGTTTATTTCTGACTACAATATCGCTAAGTCAAGGTTTCGCGATCTATGTCACAAGAAACTAAAGTACTATTGGAGGGCTCGCTTATCGCTTAAGCCAGGTGCCAAATACAAAGAAGTGGTCCGTCATAAAAGTTCAATGCTGCTTAACAAGCAGCATTCCGCACATTTGCTCCAGACACGTGCAAACAACTTCGCGGCGTACTTTGCTGACCAGACTTTAAATATCAGGTCCAGCTTTCCCCGACGACTCAATTTGTCTATAGTTTAGCAGCCATCGTATTCTCTCAACTACGTGTAACTGCAGCGGACGAACATGAAGTGCGCCAAATGAAACATCAAGCAATAGAAAGTGCTGCTCACAGGATCCGCTTCCACGAGTCTTTAACAAGGATTATATTGATGAGGTGTGCCCCATAACCGCAGCTGTAATGAACGATTCAATTAACAACAACGGGATGCCAGACCGGGAATACTAGCCATCGTGACACTGAAATTGAAAAAACCAGGCGCCGACATTTACGACATGAACAATTTTCGACCTGTTTCTGACCTGTTATTTCTCTTAAAGCTGATTGAGCGAGTTATTTTCGTCCATCACTCTAAGTATATTAACAATAACGATCTCTTACGAAAATACCAGTCTGAATACATGAAAGGCCATTCCACTGAAACGGCGCTTCTGAAAATCTGCAGCAACATTTGGAATAATACGGACAAGGGCGCACCGTTATTTTGGTATCTCTGGATCTCTTGACAGCTATTGATGCTGTCGGCCTAGACCATAATATATTCATACAACGTCTCTGCAACATCGGCGTATCACAGCCATCTGCACAATGGCTCTCGCCTTGCCTTAGCGGACGCCGTCAGCTGGTCCCCATTGGAAACTGGCGGTCAATTCAGCAGGATCTGTGCTGTGGCGTTCCTCAAGGTAGCGTGCTTGGACCATTTGTGTTCAGCATAAATATACCACGGCTGTACCCTGCTACGCCGATGACATCCAAATTTACAAAGACTTTCGACCCAAGACACTCAACCGAAGTCATAAGCACACTGCAGATCTGTAGATCTTATTTGCCGATCTACAAAACTGATTTTATGACAAAAAGCTCAAATTAAATGATTGTAAAACCAAAATAACATACTTCAGTTGTAAAGACACGTGCAAGCCATGTCTACACATTGACAGTAGAGTAATACAACCGTCGGTCTATGTAAAGATCTTGGGTGTATTCCTTGACAGTCGCCTATGTTTCCACAGTCAGATAACTGCTCTGTCGCGTGCCTGCACCTGGCACCTTCGCGAAATCATCCGAATGCGGCGGCGGTTTGATGAATAGACAGCAAAATGTGTCTTCCGAGCATTTGTCATGTCTCGACTAGACTACTGTGATGTCCTCGTCTCATATCGTTCTTATGCGACGCTGGCTCGACAATGCGGCCCGGGTAGTGTCGCAAACAAAAAGACGTGAACACATTACTCCAGTTCTCCGACGACTCCACTAGCTGCCTATTGAAAAGCGGATGCAGTACAAAATTTTCGTTATCCTCTTTATCGCCATCTCTACCGTCGTACCGTCATATATCTCCGATATGGTCAAACTATCAGAACTGCCACGCCTAGCGGCCTGCGCATAGTCAACGTCGACGTTTTGCGCCGCAACAGTTCTAGCTCCGTTGCACCACTTGCGTGGAACAACCTGCCATCAAACCTGCTTGATCCTAGTGCTACAATTTCAACGTTTAAATGTCGGCTGAAAATACACGTATTTCGTTGAATAGTTTATACAATATGATAAAATATTAACCTGAGTTGTGTTATAGCCTGTTCTTCGCTTATGCACCTTTGTAACATTTTCAATGTTATTGGCGCATTATAAATCCCTTCTTATTATTAATTGAAGACAGTCCAATTGATTAAAATCAATTCAAGCATGCCAGCAATTTGATTCCTGCAAGTGAGCGATTGTTTCGTGTAGGTAAGGAAAATTTTTGTGCAATTTAGTTTTTCCACTATACCAATTCGATCTCATTCATTTAAACTCAAAAGAAAACTGACGCAAATTAAATGTTAGCTGACAATAAAACTGTTTTGTAAATGGCGGCGATAACGTAAATTAAACCTGGTGTGAACGTCACGTTTACAATATCGATTTTTAAGTTTACTGACACGAAACCAAAAGAGCCACATGAATAGTCCAACATCAACTAATATACGATTCAGACCCAGCTAGTCAATATCACTTGGATTTGCATTTTAAGTGCCTACATTAATATTAAAGAATTGGCGGAAATCTGCTTTTAAAGATCTGACACGAAACCAAAAGAACGCACATGAACAGTCTAACATCAACTAATATACGATTCCGACCCAGCTAGTCAATATCGTTTGGATTTGCATTTTAAGTGCCTACGTTAATATTAAAGAATTGAGATGAAACCTGCTACTAAAGATCTGACACGAAACCAAAAGAACGCACATGAACAGTCTAACATCAACTAATATACGATTCCGACACAGATAGTCAATATCATTTGGATTTGCATTTTAAGTGCCTACATTAATATTAAAGAATTGGCTGAAACCGGCTTTTAAAGATCTGACACGAAACCAAAAGAACGCATATGAACATTCTAACATCAACTAATATACGATTCCGACTCATCTAGTCAATATCACTTGGATTTGCATTTTAAGTACCTACATTAATATTAAAGAACTGACTGAAGCCTGCTTTTAAAGATCTGACACGAAACCAAAAGAAGCACATAACAGTCTAACATCAACTAATATATGATTCCGACACATCTAGTCAATATCACTTGGATTTGCATTTTAAGTGCCTACATTAATATTAAAGAACTGGCTGAAGCCTGCTTTTAAAGATCTAACACGAAACCAAAAGAAGCACATAACAGTCTAACATCAACTAATATACGATTCCGACACAGATAATCAATATCGTTTGGATTTGCATTTTAAGTGCCTACGTTAATATTAAAGAATTGAGATGAAACCTGCTACTAAAGATCTGACACGAAACCAAAAGAACACACATGATCAGTCTAACATCAACTAATATACGATTCCGACCCAGCTAGTCAATATCGTTTGGATTTGCATTTTAAGTGCCTACGTTAATATTAAAGAAGAAAGAAAAACCCCCAACACCACCAACCACCACAACCCCCAAACCCACCCAAAAAAACAAAGAATACACCGCCAGAAGCCATAAAAACACAAAAAAACCACAAAAAAAAAACAAAAAAAAAAACCAAAAAGATGAAACCTGCTACTAAAGATCTGACACGAAACCAAAAGAACACACATGATCAGTCTAACATCAACTAATATACGATTCCGACCCAGCTAGTCAATATCATTTGAAATTGCATTTTAAGTGCCAACGTTAATATTAAAAAATTGATATGAAACCTGCTACAAAAAATTATTCACTCGTGTCACGCTAGACCGGTTAAACACGGCGGACAAGAATGTTATAACTTAAAAACTAAATATAATATCCACTGCTTTAATACTGTCACTTTGATGTGTAAATTATAATTTAGTATATGTTAGTTATAATTTTTCAATGTCCACTATTTTGCGATCACGCGTAAATTGTAAATAATACATTTATAAATAACATAGCGGTCAAAGCTCGGGTTGGCAAAGAAATAAGCCATTGCCTAAGTTTCGAGCTCGCAATGATAGCCTTAACGCCGGATGCAAACCTCGTTTGACGCTGATTTTCCGGATATCGGTATGCTGTTTGTTAATAAGCTTCTTTGTTGTAAATAAATTTTTCCGGCGCAGGTGGGCTAGAGGTTGCGTTACGGCGAGAATGGGTCTTCGGCATATGGGTAACCAATAATTTTTCTATGTTTCCACCTGATCTTCATAATTTCTGCCTTTTCCTCAATTTTTTTGAATTTTTTGTGATTGTGCTCAATTTGCCAAAATGTTGCGTGCTGTACGACGCGAAGCCTTAGGTAGTCCGACCGTTGGGGTAATTTGCCTAGCCTTTCTCCCTTAGGGATGTTACCGTATTACCCGTATGGAACCATATATTATATAACAATATTACAAAAATATTTAAATAATTGTTTATATGAATATGCAACTAGAGGCAGGTAAAGCAAATATAATACATTGCTTGCGTTTGCCAGTTGAAATAATCAATCAAATTTTGCAACGAGCGATAATATAAATTATATCTTGTAGTTGTAACCGTTTTTAGTCCAAATTTGCAGGATAAACAGCATCGCACGAACGCATAATCAGATAGCAATTTTTTACAAAACAAAATATACTAGTTCGGCTATGAATATTTATAAATACAGTGTCGCTATAATGAATATTTATATTTTTAAAAAAAGCTGTTGAATTTTACAAGAATTTCAAGCGGTGATATAGCTCTAACTTGAAACAAATAACGGAAAGACCCCAGTTACTACTACAGGCACTGTATCTTATCGAAATACGATGCTGTTTAAAAATGCATTAACTTCAAAAAAAACTGTGAGTAAAATATGCATGTGAGTGAAACAGGGAAGTGATAGATCTGGGCTGAAAGTGTTGTTTGACTAGCATTAAAAACATGGGCGAGATATAGATAGATTCAGACTGGAAGTGGTGTCTTATTAGCAGTAAAACACGATCAGTGCATGAGACATGGATATATGAACTGAATCTGTTATTATATTAGCATTAAACATGAATAAGTGTGAGACAGAGAAGAGTTGGATGTGGCGTGAAGGTGTTATTCTGATCAATAAAATATGGCTGGACGTGAGACAGTGAAGTGTTGGATCCGAGCTGAAAGTGCTGTCTGACTAGCTGTAAAACATGATTGGTGTGTGAGGCAGGGGAGTGTTGGATGTGTACTCAAGGTGTTATCTGATTAGCAGTAAAACATGGTTGGACGTGAGACAGTGAAGTGTTGGATCCGAACTGGAAGTGCTGTCTGATTAGTAGTAAAACATGATTACTGTGCGAAACAACGAAATGTTGTATGTGGGCTGAAGATATTATTCGATTAAGTAATAATCGAATAATTAAGTATTGAAAGCAGAGTGTACTAAATCACTGACCTAGAAGCTGTTGCTTGACTCCTTAAACAACGTTACAAAGCGGCCGAATAAATGCAAAACGCATACGACAAACTCAGTTAACACACCACAACACAATGTGCGCTGGGATCATCTGATACCAGTGGTTGTGAAAGGATTAAAAGTGAATACTTCTGAAATTATGTATATACAGTTAAGTGCAAGTATTTGCGTATTCGCGCACCAATTTCAAGGCACTGGATTACACTAGCTAGATGCTTTGCTGGGACCGATAGCCTTCAATTATTTATGAAACGTTTGCGATGTGTCCAATGTTCAGCAATATTTATCTTAAGCGCTGCGCAAAGTTTATACGGTGTTAGTGTAGGGATTACGAAATGCTATCGAGACTGTGTATATTGAAGTTCAGCCGTTTCAAGAGCATTATGGGATATTTCCATAAACACAGAAACCAATTTATTTCTGGCTCGTTCAAACTGATGAGAAAGGTTGCATGGAATTTATGATATCTTCGGTTCCCAGGTAACAACTTGGGTTCCCTCTGGGCCGTGTTCACTTGCAAACTTTTAGGCTACCACTGGTGTGATTTCTTTTGGTGAAATTACCGTTCCCGCAGATAAACCATTGGCTCATGAACAAACGTACTTACATTTTAACACCTTATGTGGAAGCTAGATGTTTGATAAAACACGTCAACATTTGCTTAAATATCAATACATACGATTTAGCATGGTCTCTGGGGCAATTTTATAACTTAGCGCTTTGCATTGGATAAAACCTGAATTTTTACAGTTACCATGATGTTTAGTTTACTGTGTAATTTATAGATTTTATATATAACTCCTGGCAAGTCTCAGCCATGTTTATGCCACCTGAAATAAAATTTAAGCGACTGGAGAAACCACTGCGATGGAACTTCTAATTGGTTTTCGAGGCAAATATTACGAGTGTAGCGGCATTTAGTGATTTTCAAGCATAGGTATCTGTAGTTAAATTTGCAATCCGAATCTCGTTATCCATTGTTGATCTAATGTCGTATAAGTTTGTATGCAAATGTTTGTCTACCTACAACTAATGCCTTTAAGATCTAAATTAGTCTTTTACATATGCCACATTACAGAAAAGAGAAATTTTTTTTGATTTACCAATATATTGTGGTTCTTAGTCTTATTATTTGTCTATACGTCATGAGCCTAATTATATTATGGAACAAACACTAACCAAAACACAATAAAAGGAGGACAGACAGTGGAACACGCGACCTCTGGATCACTAGAATGATGAACCATTATGCCTTGGTCTATATAACACGTACTGATTTACAGTGTGGTTCGTTTGAAGTTCCCTGAAAGTTTTCCGAAGAGGTATGAAATATTGCTGGTATCGTAACCTTAACAGATTGGAGTGTCAGAATGTAACTAAGACACGCAAATGCGGTAGTAAAAAAGAATGCAAACTGATTGCCATCCGAATTTACGCGAAAAAAACTCGCAAAATAGTTACATTAGGTCATAAATCATTTATTATATCCTATTCCAAGCATTTTTTTAATTCAAACTTGAAAACACCATAAACAATGCCTCATAAGTTTCTTTTTTTAATTTACTCAAAAGTAACGCAACTGAAAGGTTAGTGAGTAATTGCTATTTTAGGCTAAATCCAACGGGTACAACCGCGTTTCAACCTGAAACACTATTTTTTAATATTTTGTCTGAAAAGTGTCATTCTTTTCGCTTATACACTCTTGGTCTTATAGTTGTACGCTTAAAATAAATACGTGTGAGAAAGTACGAAAACGATAAATGCTGTTGTCCAAATTCCTAAGTTTAGAACATACATGCCTAAGGTTCGAAAAACAGCATGCATGGTACTGAATATACTGTTAGCTCAAAGCTATAAATACTTAGAATCGATTTTCTCTAACCTTCGGACTGAAACACTGGCAATAGGCTTTTGGGCGATACTGAGAATTAAGCGTAATTCATAGTTGTACGCTTAAAATAAATACGTGTGAGAAAGTACGAAAACGGTGAATGCTCTTGTCCAAATTTCTAAGTTTAGAACATACATGCCTAAGGTCCGAAAAACAGCATGCATGGTACTGAACATACTGTTAGCTCAAAGCTATAAATACTTAGAATCGATTTTCTCTAACCTTCGGACTGAAACACTGGCAATAGGCTTTTGGGCGATACTGAGAATTAAGCGTAATACTTGGGTGATTACCAATTTCAGCTTACAATTTTCGTATTGACTATGTGGTAATAGGACTGTGCAATTCCACCAAACATGTTTCAATAAACCAAGGTCTATAAAACAAAATTAAATAAATTCTGTTTTATTAAATCGAAAGACGCATTTTGAAATTAATATTAGAATCATCGTGTACAACTGGTTCATTTTTCATTAGGCACTATCTGTTTTGAAGGCGTAAAATAGAATTTGTCTTTAAATTAATTATATACATAATTTTATTTTTATATAATTATATAATGTATAAATAAATCATAAACACTTTAGAATGTTAAAATTTGAAATTATATATGACTGACGGATTAAGTTGTTACCGTTGCAGTTTCAAATTAAGTCGAGATTCAATAGAGAATACGATAGAATATCCGGGAATAATTTTTTGATTTTGTGATCGAACCTGCGTTGATTGATATAATACACTATCGTTTAATCATAACTGATCAGCAGATCAGCAAAATAAATTTGAAGAACAGTTGAAGTTTAATTAAAAATCTATTGAATTAAGTAACTGAATTCTTCTAGACCTTTGTATCGCCGAAAGCGGAAAGATTGTATTGCTTCCGTATACGATGGATGTTATGGAGCGGTAGGTTACGACTACAGAGCTTCGATTTCACAGGTTTGTTTTAAGCAATTGTCGTGCGCTTTGGCTGCAAATCGTCTGGAACTGAATTTTTTCAGACCTTAGAAATGCTGATGTATAGTTGTGTTTTTGATGAAATTTGAAAACCTACGGATTGTGAAGCCGTTGTGGAATCACCAAGTGGTAAAGATATTCGGTTTTTTGGTTCCCAACCAATTTCAGCGTATTCACGGAGGACCAAATACATG
>JASANE010009815.1:0-14899 GCA_030248225.1 Trileptium ribeirensis
GGGTGGATTAGGACTGGTTCATCTAGCAATGCTTGTTTCAGCTTCTTGAAAGCTTCCTCACACCTAGGGGTCCATTTGAATTCTGTATCCTTACGCTTTAATTCATTCAATGGTTCGCAGATTTCGGAGAAATTTTGAATGAATTTATGGTAGTACCCTACAAGCCCTAAGAAACTTTGGAGCTGTTTCAACGTCTCCGGACGTTTAAATTCTTCTATGGCTATTGCCTTTTCCGGGTCTGGTTTGACGCCCTCAGTACTAATTATGTGTCCTAGGTATTTGAGGCTGCCTCGTCCAAAGTGACACTTTGAGGGTTTGAGTTTTAAATTTGCTTTACGAAAACGATCGAAAACCCGAATCAGGTCTGCCAGATGGGCCTCGAATGATGGTGAGAAGACTAGGATGTCATCGATGAATATTAGACATTTTTCCCACTCGAGTCCCTTCAAAATCATTGACATGCAACGCTGAAAAGCTCTGGGGGATGAATTTAGACCGAACGGTAGGACATTATACTCGTACTGTCCATGTACTGTCACGAAAGATGTCTTATCCTTAGTTTCAGGATCTAATTCTAACTGCCAAAATCCTTTATTTAGGTCCAGACTGGACATTAATTTCGTATTTCTGAGACATCCTAGTATATCATCTATGCGTGGCAGTGGATACGCGTCTTGTTCTGCTACTGTGTTGACCTTCCGAAAGTCGACGCAGAGTCGGAGAGAGCCATCGCTCTTGGTTACATAGACTATTGGTGAGCCCCAAGGTGAGCTCGATGGGGCTATGAGACCTGCGTCTAGCATGCTATTTAGTTCTTCCTTAAGAGGTTCGCGTAAGGAATGCGCTAGTCTATACGGTGCTTGTTTGATTGGCTTTGCATCCCCTGTTTCTATGCGATGTCGGTGTTCCGTGTATCGTCCAAGGTCAAAATCATGCGTGCTGAATACGTCTGCATTTTCAGCAATTGCGGTTTTCAGTTGTTTTAATTCGAAGGGCGATAGTAGTGTCCGATCAACGTCTATTTTACTCAGTACTGTTTGAGCTCGCTCATGATCAATGGCGCGCTTGCCGGCCTCAATGTGTTCAATGATCCTCTCGGGGTGGGTAGTGATATGGTTTAGCTGTTTAGCCTCCTTATGTTCCTCATATCGTATCAAATTTTGATTCGTATCCTTAAGGAATTGTATGGTTGGATTGCTCATGACCTCTATGTGTCCGATAGTCTGTCCCGAGTATATGGTGACCGGTGTGTTACCAAAATTTATTACTGCGATTGGTATGGTCCGCTGACTTCTGAGCACTAATGCGTGTGCCATTGCGATATCCGTCATTTCGGGAGCGGAGACAAATAGGGCGGGTCCTACGCCTGTGTCAGCAATTTCGGGGATAGCGTTGATAAATGTTTCTGTATTTGGTTCGATGGTGGTGAGCCTCCTGCACATCACTGCTATTAAGGGTGGGTCATAACGCTCTAAGCCTGCGAAAGGTATTTTAGATTCTTCCTCGTCTATGCCAATTTCTAAACAGCGCTCTCGAAAATTTATGATGCATTTTGGCAGCTGCGACAAGAAATTGGTTCCTAAGATGCAATGGTACGGAGCGGTTTGGGTAACGAAAAATTCCGTCTGCACCTTAATAGGTCCAATCGATAAGGGTACACTGATGCTACCGTCTAATGCTAACTCCTGTTTGGTGGCCGATACTATCCGTGTCGAGTCGTCTGGGCGGGGCTGAAGGCCTAGCTTACTTACCAAATGTTGTGATACGATAGAGACGTCCGCGCCTGTATCGATCAACGTGAGGACTGGTGTCCGGTAGATGAAAGCGTTGATGAGCAACGGGGTGTCTATGTGGTGCATGGCATTGACTTGTCGGTGGTAAGATACCGTGCGATGTCCCCTACGTTGCGCACGCTCGGATACTGCAAATAGTTCCGTAGGTTCCACCAGAACAACGTCCCCATCCTCATTGGGGTTATTTAGTCGAGCCGATCGACGAGGGCTCAATGTCCGCAATTCCAGATGCTCCGTGGAAGCGGCTGGAGCTGAGACTGTAGGCCGAATAGTGTCCGATGTGCCATACTCGTTCCCGGTTTTGATGTTCAATTCAAGCCTCTTTGGGTCTGTTTGACCACACGGGCATTGTCTCCACCAACGCTGTACGCGTCCCTTTATGCATTTAGGGCAGAAACCTGCTTTCTTCCTAAAGTAAATTATCGCCCCTATACCTACAATTACTAGCACGACAAGCATCCAAAGGTAAGGAGCTACTCCCGTTGTCGTAATGTATGGGAAGTCGATCACCTTCTTCAGCTGCTCGTCGGCTATCCGTTGGACTTGTAAATTGGTAGCCTTGGCATGTTCTAATGAGCTCCAGGTGATAGGCCTGAGAGGAATATCTGGGAAGTCATGTATGGTGATGTTAGGTCCGATGTGAACGGTAACCTCCTGAGCGTCTAATGTACTGGCGAGCATTAGTGGTCCGACCACTAGTTGAGTGTAATTGCTGTGGGACAACCATAAGACTCCATTTTCTGGTATCATAATGGTTTCTCCGCGAGTAACGTGGCTGAGGTGCTTTTGCTTGGAGACCACGGCTTTGGGCTCGGCGGTTCGAATTAGTACTCCCTGTGCAGTGGTGTACACGTCGGTGTGGTTGACCATTGGTCCTACCAATGCGCTGTTCCTGCAGATGCGGCGCGTGTCATCTGGAGCGTCTTCGCCCATGATGATCCAATCCAAACAGCGTGAGGAATGATCGGTGACCAAAGCGTGAACTTCGCAGAAAGCAATGCCGGGTCGCGTGTTGCATGCGTGCAAGTTCAAAACCTCATACCGTGCCTGTTCAACTCGTGTGGCATACTCCGGCAGGGGTAGTCTCATGTGTGCGCTGCGCTCTGGTACATTCCAACTGACGTTGTATATCCGGAAATAAGGCCGGACATCGTCCGACGTGACCAGGGGTACCCTTAAGATGAACGCAAACTTGAACGTGCCCAGGTCAATGTGCACTGGGTAAATTTGCCCGAACTGGTAGGCTAACGCCGGCTCGCGTAGTAGTATGGTTTGCCCTATTCTTGGATCCTTTTCAAATAAACGCTTTAGTGTCGCGGCATCCACTACCTTGGGTGATAGCTGTCCGCTCATCATGGCTTCCATGACAGCGTCAACTGAAGAGCGCAGGCTGGTGCGAAACATATGGTTCACTAATTCGCGATGTACCTCTGTCACGTAGCGCTGTTCCCGACACCTGACCTGTTCTATCATGCCGACCACCTCCTGCATTTCATGGTGCAAGAAGGAGTAAAGCTCCTCGTTAGCGCGTGTTAATTTCAAAATTGCTCGCGAGTTGCCCTAGGCCACACTGTAAGTGTTTCGCATTTCCTTAGATAATGCTATCACTTGCTTATTCAGGTCCTTTAGATGCACTGCATTTGTAAAGGCTACCCCTACTCCTAGAAATCCTGTAACTACGTCAGCAGCTCCGGCTAGGGCAGCGAGAAATCTTTTCTTACGAGCCTTGGGCTCTTCACAAAAATGAACATTCGCTTCGCAATATTCGCGCATTAGAGCCATGTAATAACTTGTATCTAGCACACCCTGATATGTGCTCCTTAGCTCTTGCTCCAACTCTTGAATTTTGCGTTGTAAGTCCGGCATGGTAGTACAATTCGGGTTGGGACAGCAGTTTCCCAGGCATGGTTTACCTCTAGGGGTGTAAACACACCACGCCATACCGGTTGCTTGCCTGCTCGGTTGTAACCCATCTAGGGACAATCGCAAAACGATCGGTAGAAAAGTGGAGCGAGCGGCTGTTATTACCAGACCCTGTGGTTCGATTAGAGTCCCCACTTGTTGGTTAACCATGGCTCCTAAGCGTGCTACCTGATCCGAAAATGGCGTGGCGATTGCCTGGGTTTGACCCATTTGTTGGACGATAAGCAGAAAAAGCACTAATCCCACGAATCTAACCCCTCGACTCCACAATTCTGCAGCTGCTGCATATCGTTGCCTTAGTCGGTTTGAGAGGGGCCGTACCGACCTGGTCAGTATTGCTCGGCTGCCCTCGGTCATGTCAAAATATGGTTCGTCATTGAAGTTGGCGTGGTCTGGGAGTGAGTCGAGTTCGGAAACCACGTCGTCTGAGTCGAGCGTCACGATGGCGGGTAGGTTAAACTCGTCCTCGTTCGTGTCACTGGGCGCTATGCTCAACTCGCTCTCGAGCTCCTCCTCGTCGATGAATGTTATGTCCGCGTCCGGGTTGACAATCGAGCCGGCGTCCATGTCGTCGTCTGGATCAGTTTGCCAGATGTTTTGCGCGGGTTGACGCAACCATAATAGTCTCAAGTATAGCAGTTCTTCGCGTTTCTGCACGCTGTCTACTTGCTTAAAAATAGCATTCGCTATGACTGCATATACGATGTGATCAATTGACAGCACCGGTGCAATGGGACCGGATTCGCCATATTCGGTAACGAGGTAGTCCAGAAAGTATGGTGCACTGGTCACAGTTTCTAACCACTCCAAGTTAGCTTCCCTATATGCGGTCAACTCCGAGGCTGTGTGCAACCCATATGTGCGACTTGGTTGGATGGTAATAGTCCCGTTACGTCGGACGATGCCATACTCGGCGGACAAATTTCCCGTATAGTCCCACTCGCCATGATACGTGATAAAAGTGCAACCTCTGGTGGGCATAAAATTAGTGTTATGTCGTCCCTCGCACGCCTGGCATGTCTGAAAGACAGGAATCTGAGAACGGTATATTTCAGTGATGGCCTCGGTAATACTCATTGAGTTTAACACCCGGGCAACTAATTCCAATAAGCCCTCGAGATGTCTCACCATACTACTGCTGACATGTATCCCAGCCATAGTGTGCAAGAACGGAGATGCGAACCCTAACAGCCCGGACACAACGGCAGCGTCCCGCCGTCGCTCCAGTGGGGCCGTTCCAGCCGCTCGGGCCAGGAGCAACTGGTGGGCGTGGCATATCCGCTCCGACACAGCTATGACTCTTCGATAAAATAAGGCCCTAGCGAGTACCTGTTCTCTACCTGGGCGTAGTCGAGGGGGTATGAATGAATAGCGAGGAACTTTCCCGGGTTCCAAGGTTATAATCGTGGGTGCGAATTCGGAGTCCGGTCCCAATAGTATTAATCGTTCCTCGTTGGGCAATCCCTGCAGAGTTAAGGGCTCTACCTTTTCTTCAGTAGGACCTTTAGAAAATATCTTTCTTAGCGCGGGATCAAGATTGTGTTGTGTATTAGTGCGCGTGCTTAGTGGATGCGCGGCCCGTTCAGCTTGTACCATCGGATCGTCATTAGGTTCCATGACGGGGTTCACGTTAATAGGGTCCCAAAGCGGTCTAATTCGCAATGATCTAGGTGTAGCCAGGGTTTGCTCAATTATGTCCATCAGGTTGACCGGCAATCCGGTCCTCCCATATCCGATTTCGTTCACTATTTCTCTACTTAGGTAACAGGTGACTATCTCTGGTTGTGTTGCTGATTGTTACACAATTCGGTTACTTGCTCGGGCGTTTATGTCCAATTCGGGTGCCATAGGCGTAACAATCACAATATTCGAGCTTGGGCTAGCAGTTATTGGTTCCTCTGGTTCACTGTTAAGTTCTGTTTGTTCTTTCAGTTCGGCATGAATTTCCATTGGTTCAATCGATTCCACTTCCTCGTCCCTACCGCTCAAGATTGGGTTCATTGTTGCTCGACTATCATGATCAATTACGTCAGAAATAATCTCGGCACCCGGCTCAGTTTTGTCTCCATGTGGCTCGGAACCCGTTTCACTCACAAGCGGCATAGCTTCTCCTCCCGGTTCTACACACACGCTGGAGGCATCGGTTCCGGCCGACTCACATTCGAACGCACACATGTTCACCTGCCGGTTGGATTGACTATACCACGACAGACTCAAACCGCAGTCTCCGACCTGGTCAGATCCCACGGCCCCTACACTTAGGGATCGGGCTCTACACGAGTTTGATCCTACATATAAATTACAATTTTGAACGGAGCTAGGGCAATCGGGACAGCTCACTTCCCAACGCCTCCCTTGCACCTGGCCAGTGTCCACGAGCGGTCTTCCCCGGCCTCTAAAGATACTAGGGTACACATACGCTTTCGAATTTTGAACGGAGTTAGGACAATCGGGCTGACCCGTTTCCCGAAGGTCTCCATCGCACCTGACCAGTGTCCTTTACGGTCTTCCCCGGTCGGTTGAAACGCTACAGGGGCCTCACACGGCCGCCCTAAATTGGTGGGAGCCAGTTTAGTATCGGATGCATCCACTCGGCTAAGATCATTTAGTTCCCTTGGTTCTCGGTTCCTTTCCGCTAGGTTACTCAGTACTCCATTCCATCCATTAAGTTCCGCTAAGTTAGGTTCCACTAGGTTCTCGGTATCCGCAAGTCCATTAGGTTCCAATAAGTCCGCTAGTTCCTCCGCAGGTTCTTCTGGTTCAGCTTCACATACGTAATTTTGAATAAGCCTATAGAAAGTCGCATCCCCAGGTTGTGCCGTGCCGGCGTTAGAGCCATTACCAGACACGCGACCCCTATTAATCGGCCCCCGAAGTCCGAACGGCGTCTCTCTAGGTTCCATTCCATTAGGTTCATTAGGTTCTCCATCCGCTAGGTTCTTAGGTTCCATCCGATGTGCAGCCGCCTGAGATGGGTTACACGTGCCAGCGTTTGGGTCATTGCTAGACACGGATGCCCTATTAATCGGCCCCCGAAGTCCGAACGGCCACCTCCCATATTTCTCACTCGGCACATCAGGATCATTAGGTTCCTTTGGTTCCATTAGGTTCTCGGTTCCTCCTCCCCTCTCACTCCTCTGCTCGGTATCTCGGTTCTCATCACTTCGCGCTGACTCCATTTTGGGATATACACATATATCGGTTGGCCAACCATTACTCACAGGGTCACGAGTCACACCCTGCGCGCCAGGGGTCGGAGACAGTGAAACCGAGCGCCGTTCGGTTTTAGAGTTAATTTGTTCCATGTTACGCCCTACTTCTACTGTTTTAGTTAGTCCGCTGTCAATTGCGTAGTACTCTCCATTGTCGCCCCACGACCTGGTCGCTTGCGGCAATACTCCTGCTGGTGTTCGGTTCGTTTGCAACAAATTCAGTTGATATGGTGTTGGTTCAGGTTCAAATTCACACTGGCATTCGTTTTCCACTTCACTATTTGGGTCCTCCTGTGCGTATTTTGCGCTGTCTCTAGTGATCATTGCGTTAATTTGTGCCGATCGGGCACTCAAACCTGCTCCCGCACGTTCCTCTAAGGTTGACATTTCGTGTCGCATGACATCTAAACGATGCGCGAGCTCAGGGTCAGCTGCTCGAGTTACTGACATAACTCCTGCGTTGCGGCGACCTGATTGTTCATTTTGACTCATGGGTACCTGTGCAGGCCTGACTCGAGGGGCTGCCCCTGCCTGATTAGCGTTGTTCCAGCCGTCACTAGGTGTACGCGGGCGGAATGGTGCTGCTTCAGCTGACAATTGTTGTGGTGGGCCTGTATAACGCGAGCTAGGTGGGTTATTATAGTTGTTGTGCCAATTGCTAGGTCCGTTGGTATCGCGGCCACGCGATCGGTTATAGTATTCAGTTCGGCCGTAGTTTCCGTATGTGTTCGGAGCAGGTTCAGGGCGGTAATATCCCTGCTGCCCGTAACCTACAGGTCCTCGCTGTTGATTCCATTCATCGCGTCGCGAGGATCGGCCTGGTCCTCGGTGCTCAATTACTCGGTAACGGGGGCGGTTGCTGTACTGCGGGGGTGCGCTAGGATAGCCGTTAATAGGTGCGGGTGTATTTTGCATGTAGCCTGAGGCTGCGCGCGTTGATAAGCGAGTGTACTCATTCAGGAGTGGGTCGTACACGTCAGTTCGGTAGTACGGACATTCCCGTGCGAAATGTCCTATGCAACCGCATCGGAAGCACTGATTACCTATGGGTGCTGCTGGAATAGCGTTAGCGCCGGTTGCCGGGGTCACACTATTCTGCATCATCGCGTTCAGTTGGTGCTGTTCAGTGCGTTTATCTAGCAGGTCAATAAGCCGAGCGATCGTGGCGTCGCTACTGGCTGCCGTGCGTTTGTTCTCGTCCAAAGCTTCGCGGATTTGGTCTACCAGTTGGGTATTCTCGCCTCCCTGTGACATGCAGTTTACTGTTTTGGACCGGCTGCTTTTGCGAACCGGTATCCCTATGACCTCTTTCTGAGAAGCTAAGATGGCGTCCTCCTTATATTTGAGTTTGTCCATCATGTGCTTAAACGACGGGTATGTCTTTCCTATTACTCCAGATTTTAGTTCCCGTCGTAGTCCTTGTCGGAGGAATTTCTGTAACAAGGCGTCACGTTGTCCACCCTCGACCTCCGGGAACGCTTTGTCCACAAGGTTCTGCAAGTCAAGTCCGTACAGTGCAACCGATTCGCGTTCCCCTTGTACTCGCATGCGTAGCGTTATCAAAGCGTCCTCGTCCCGTTGCGATGATGAGTACATGAAGCCCATGTTGTAGCAGAGAGCCTCATAGGTTTGCTTTTGACAGTCGGGGAAGCTTTCATATATTTTGAGGGCTTCCCCTTCAGAACAGTTGGAAAGCAAATCAGTTTCTGGTCCATAGTCCACCCGTTCGCGTCAGTCAGGTTGTCATAGGTAGCCAGCCAGGCTTCAAAGTCCTGTCCGTCGGCTTCGGTAAATGGTGGAATGTGCCGTACTTGAATGATGGGACCCGTCGTCGTTCGTTGCGTCAACAGCTGCAGAATTGCAACTGGAGGGTCTCCCGAAGCGGTGGGGGCTGGTCCATTTGTACTACCAGCCGTAGTGGCAGCGCCACTCCCTACGTTTGCTGTTCCCGCTGCGCTACTCATTGGCGTTCTATTTGCACTCGCTGGTAACGACATTTTGATTCCGACTTTGATTTTCAATTCCTATTTGTTTTGAGTTTGTGTGGCGTCCGTGGTCCCAGTCTGACGTGGGTACGGATGATATAATATATAACTTGCTATATGTGTTTACTTTACCGCGGAATTTCTACTGTTGAGCAAGATTTCAGCTCCCTAAAATCCTCGTGTACTTATTCCTTAGGTATGTACCTGCTTGTGCAAAGTTTCGCTTCGCTTGTTGAACACTGCTACTCGGTAACGCACCTGTACAACGCCACCTATTTACTCCTAATAGGTCCAACTAATATCAGTAACAATTTGCTCAACCTTACACAGACTGTGACCCAAAAATAACTTGAATCGGTACGTTTAGTCAAGCTAGAGCCGGAATTCAAACTAGCGGCAAGTTGTGCCCTTTTTGATCACACTTTCTCTAAATTCGGTGCTTACCTATAAAACGAGGACGGAAGCCTACACAGTATACAAAATTATTACAATGCCTCTAGAATCAACGGTGATCTACCCGGATCCGCGCAACTCTCAACGAGGAGATACGTGCAACACTAAAACCAAACAAAAATTAGCCTTGGCAAATCACAAATGCTGGATGAATAGCTTTCAAAACTATTAGGCTTCACAGCATTAAAACAGTATTCAATATAAAATATTACAGATTATAATACAACACTGACCATAAAACAACTCTTGTCACGAGAGGCACTATTGTCCACGTTCGAGATAATTTCCAATAATTCAGTTGTTCGCTTTGGGCCGGCAATCTAGTCGAAATGGATTTGTCACCGATGAGCCAATATTAGTACAGCCGCTGACAATTAGAGCGTTCCAACCGCAAACTGTCCGATACTGATTACTCCACAGCGAACGATTCGCGTCGACAGTGACAACGCGTTGACGGTAGTGGCTTCGCCGCGTGATATCCAAACAGTCCAGTCGCGACTGAGCTTTTAAGTGCTAATGTTCGAATCCCACTGTACACGGCCGAGAACACACCCGTTATGGTCCCAGCTAAACGGTTACGATGATAGCAATCGAGTAGCGTCTCTCGAAACGCAAGACAGTCAATTAGTAAGCAATCGAAAATACCAAAGGCAATTAATACAAAATCCGGGATTGTTAATTCCAACCGCTTTAGTTCGCTTTGATATTTAGCGGGTTCGTTAATTAATCCGCATTCGCTGGAACGCCGTTCCTTGAACAAATAAGATTCCGGCCAAAAGTCAATGTACACGAAGAGTAATTGTAATGTATCTGGTAGTAACAAACTGATTCCTGTAATATAGCTGATCACAAGGTTATGACATTCTTGAGACAACGGCGAACACCGTCAAATTTCGTTTATGCACATGAAAATAATGTAAACCAAGCACCAAGTTCATCCACCTTTCACAGAAGTCCATCAACTATTTGACTATTTCCTCCCGAACACGCTAGACACATTCGCTCCGTTCTCATTCGATCCCTGAAGCACTACGCCTGGCTCACGCTGGGTCCTTAGACAGAACCCTGCGGTAAACTAACAGGGCCAAGCGAGCTAGAAATTGCGTAGCGGGCAGAGAAATCACGGCCGAGTTGTGCTTCAGAGACACTCGCCAACGGTATAGATATTCTCGTCACAATAAACACATCAAAACCAATTCTCTCACAAAGCAAGTACCGTTATACCTTAAGCACCAGGTTGGTTCCAATTTACTATCGATTTCTACGATATATTTAGCAATAACCAGCTCCGTAATTTGGTTGCCCCTAGACGAATTTTCTCGAAGGGGTTTTCAAGCGTGCGAAAGGTTCGTTACCTAGTAATTTTAGCCTTTAGTTATTCCCCAAAATTTATTGACACCTCACGGCGTGGCCCCCACTTTATTTATGTACTAGGACCAGTTCTGGCCCTAAGGGATCCCAGCTGCACCACTCTCAATATTCACTGTGGTGCCCGGACAACCCCGGCTTACACGATTCCCCTGTGGACTCTGGTCAGACCGATAGGAACCGCTTAGCTTAGTAGGCCGCCGGCGGGTTTACCAGGGTGTTCGGCCTGGCCCCTATATCGGCCCACGTGTCTAATGGTATAGAGGTCCCCCTGAGAGAGGGTCATCCCCTAGGCCTGCTCACAGGTAATAAGGCTGACCCGTCATTCCCTCGATCCCAATGATTGGGTCCGAACCACGTCCAGCGTGGAAGTTTCATTGACGGTTGGACCCGTTTCCCGAAAGAGCTAGATGGGTAGAGAGGCGACCTGTAACCTTAGGCCTTTTGAACGACAGAGGCAAAGGTTTTATCCTAGTTCCGGGCAGGGCTCAGCCAACTGGGCCTGGTCGGTCTACAGTATTTGAGAGTTATTCCGAATGTGGGGGAAATATTTGTCTGGATACACAAAGGGACCTATGTGCTGAAACAAGTTACTGACGGGGCGGGCGGGGATGCGAGCACGAGCGAAGTTGGCTAAAGCGTTGAGAAAATTTAAGTTGGCTGTGGGGGTGAAATTGCACCGGGTTTGGGTGGAGTTGAAATTTAACTATGAAACAGTGAAGCAAACACTAGGTGGGTGGCAGGGCCAGTGTGGCAGAAAAACGACAGAGTATGTGCGAGCAATAGAGGAGGCGGCGTGCAACAACGGAACCGGCACTTAGGACGAGCAGTGTTGAACATACCTTGGAGAGGGCCCTACCCTTTTATTGCAACAGAGTGTCTTGCTTGAATCAATCTACTCCGCCTACCAAAGTAACACGCAAAATTGTTTTACTTATTGGCTTTCTCTTCTTTTGCTAAATACAACATAAGTACACGACAAAACGAAGATATTACCCACTTGGGTGTACGTGAAAAGACATTGCACTATGTATGAACAAGAACTATGCTTGAGCGAACGTTTCACGCGACCAAAACTTGCCCCTCCCCCCCTTGCCGTTGGATGACGAAATGATCCCTATGAGCTCCAATTTGTGATCTTTTAGAAACGCAGAACCCTCAGCCCAAAATTTGCTGTTACAACCTTAGCCGTAGATTATTCCTCGCGTTGGACGCCTGGCATTTTTGTCACTGTAGACGACACTGAAGCTGCTCACCTCGCTCTCGAGCTCCTCCTCGTCGATGAATGTTATGTCCGCGTCCGGGTTGACAATCGAGCCGGCGTCCATGTCGTCGTCTGGATCAGTTTGCCAGATGTTTTGCGCGGGTTGACGCAACCATAATAGTCTCAAGTATAGCAGTTCTTCGCGTTTCTGCACGCTGTCTACTTGCTTAAAAATAGCATTCGCTATGACTGCATATACGATGTGATCAATTGACAGCACCGGTGCAATGGGACCGGATTCGCCATATTCGGTAACGAGGTAGTCCAGCATGTATGGTGCACTGGTCACAGTTTCTAACCACTCCAAGTTAGCTTCCCTATATGCGGTCAACTCCGAGGCTGTGTGCAACCCATATGTGCGACTTGGTTGGATGGTAATAGTCCCGTTACGTCGGACGATGCCATACTCGGCGGACAAATTTCCCGTATAGTCCCACTCGCCATGATACGTGACAAAAGTGCAACCTCTGGTGGGCATAAAATTAGTGTTATGTCGTCCCTCGCACGCCTGGCATGTCTGAAGGATAGGAATCTGGGAACGGTATATTTCAGTAATGGCCTCAGTAATACTCATTGAATTTAGCACCCGGGCAACTAATTCCAATAAGCCCTCGAGATGTCTCACCATACTACTGCTGACATGTATCCCAGCCATAGTGTGCAAGAACGAAGATGCGAACCCTAACAGCCCGGACACAACGGCAGCGTCCCGCCGTCGCTCCAGTGGGGCCGTTCCAGCCGCTCGGGCCAGGAGCAACTGGTGGGCATGGCATATCCGCTCCGACACAGCTATGACTCTTCGATAAAATAAGGCCCTAGCGAGTACCTGTTCTCTACCTGGGCGTAGTCGAGGAGGTATGAATGAATAGCGAGGAACTTTCCCGGGTCCCAAGGTTATAATCGTGGGTGCGAATTCGGAGTCCGGTCCCAATAGTATTAATCGTTCCTCGTAGGGCAATCCCTGCAGAGTTAAGGGCTCTACCTTTTCTTCAGTAGGACCTTTAGAAAATATCTTTCTTAGCGCGGGATCAAGATTGTGTTGTGTATTAGTGCGCGTGCTTAGTGGATGCGCGGCCCGTTCAGCTTGTACCATCGGATCGTCATTAGGTTCCATGACGGGGTTCACGTTAATAGGGTCCCAAAGCGGTCTAATTCGCAATGATCTAGGTGTAGCCAGGGTTTGCTCAATTATGTCCATCAGGTTGACCGGCAATCTGGTCGTTTCATATCCGATTTCGTTCACTGTTTCTCTGCTTAGGTAACAGGTGATTATCTCTGGTTGTGTTGCTGATTGTTCCACAATTCGGTTGCTTGCTCGGGCGTTTATGTCCAATTCGGGTGCCATAGGTTTCACAATCATAACATTCGAGCTTAGGCTAGCAGTTATTGGTTCCTCTGGTTCACTGTTAAGTTTCGCTTGTTCTTTCGGTTCGGCATAAAACTCCATTGGTTCAATCGGTTCCACTTCCTCGTCCCTACCGCTCAAGATTGGGTTAATTGTTGCTCGACTATCATGATCAACTACGTCAGAAGCAATTCCGGCACTCGGCTCAGTTTTGTCTCCATGTGGCTCGGAACCCGTTTCACTCACAAGCGGCACAGCTTCTCCTCCCGGTTCTACACACACGCTGGAGGCATTGGTTCCGGCCGACTCACATTCGAACGCACATATGTTTACCTGCCGGTTGGATTGACTATACCACGACATACTCAGACCGCAGTCTCCGACCTGGTCAGATCCCACGGCCCCTACACTTAGGGATCGGGCTCTACACGAGTTTGATCCTACATATAAATTACAATTTTGAACGGAGCTAGGGCAATCAGGACAGCTCACTTCCCAACGCCTCCCTTGCACCTGGCCAGTGTCCACGAGCGGTCTTCCCCGGCCTCTAAAGATACTAGGGTACACATACGCTTTCGAATTTTGAACGGTGTTAGGACAATCGGACTGACCCGTGTTCCGAAGGTTTCCATCGCACCTGACCAGTGTCCACGAGCGGTCTTCCCCGGTCGGTTGAAACGCTACAGGGGCCTCACACGGCCGCCCTAAAGTGGTGGGAGCCAGTTTAGTATCGGATGCATCCACTCGGTTAAGTTCATTCAGTTCCTTTGGTTCTCGGTTCCCTTCCGCTAGGTTACTCAGTACTCCATTCCATCCATTAAGTTCCGCTAGATTAGGTTCCACTAGGTTCTCGGTATCCGCAAGTCCATTAGGTTCCATTGAGTTCGCTAGTTCCTCCGCAGGTTCTTCTGGTTCAGCTTCACATACATAATTTTGAATAAGACTATAGAAAGTCGCTTCCCCAGGTTGTTCCGTGCCGGCGTTAGAGCCATTACCAGACACGCGACCCCTATTAATCGGCCCCCGAAGTCCGAACGGCGTCTCTCTAGGTTCCATTCCATTAGGTTCATTAGGTTCTCTATCCGCTAGGTTTTTAGGTTCCATGCGATGTGCAGCCGCCTGAGATGGGTTACACGTGCCAGCGTTTGGGTCGTTGCTAGACACGGATGCCCTATTAATCGGCCCCCGAAGTCCGAACGGCCACCTCCCATATTTCTCACTCGGCACATCAGGATCATTAGGTTCCTTTGGTTCCATTAGGTTCTCAGTTCCTCCTCCCCTCTCACTTCTCTGCTCGGTATCTCGGTTCTCATCACTTCGCGCTGACTCCATTTTGGGATATACACATATATCGGTTGGCCAACCATTACTCACAGGGTCACGAGTCACACCCTGCGCGCCAGGGATCGGAGACAGTGAAACCGAGCGCCGTTCGGTTTTAAAGTTAATTTGTTCCATGTTACGCCCTACTTCTACTGTTTTAGTTAGTCCGCTGTCAATCGCGTAGTACTGTCCATTGTCGCACCACGACCTGGTCGCTTGCGGCAATACTCCTG
>JASANE010009816.1:0-29973 GCA_030248225.1 Trileptium ribeirensis
ACGGTCTTCCCCGGTCGGTTGAAAAGCTACAGGGGCCTCACACGGCCGCCCTAAATTGGTGGAAGTCAGTTTAGTTATGCTGGATGCATCCGCTAGATTAAGTTCATTTAGTTCCTTAGGTTCTCGGTTTCCTTCCATTAAGTCCTTAGGTATTCCATTCCATCCGCTAGGTTCCATTAGGTTCTCAGTATCCGCTAGTCCACTAGGTTCCATTAGGTACGCAAGTTCCTCCGCAGGTTCTTCTGGTTCCGCTAGACACACACAATTTTGAATAAGCCTATGAAAATTCGCGTCACCAGGTTGTACCGTGCCGGCGCTAGAGCCAGTGCCAAACACGCGATCCCTATTAATCGGCCCCCGAAGTCCGAACGGCGTCTCTCTAGGTTCCATTCCATTAGGTTCTCCATCCATTAGGTTCTTACGTACCATCCGATGTGCAGCCGCCTGAGATGGGTTACACGTGCCAGCATTTGGGTCATTGCTTGACACGGATGCCCTATTAATCGGCCCCCGAAGTCCGAACGGCCACCTCCCATATTTCTCACTCGGCACATCAGGATCATTAGGTTCCTTTGGTTCCATTAGGTTCTCGGTTCCTCCTCCCCTCTCACTCCTCTGCTCGGTATCTCGGTACTCTTCATCTCCTCGCGCTGACTTCCTATCGGGATATACAAATAAGTTGGTTGGCCAACCAGTATTCACAGAGTCTCGGGTCACACCCTGCGCGCCAGGGGTTGGAGACAACAAAGCCGAGCGCCGTATGGGTTCAGTGTCACTTTGTATTTTACCATATCTGTATTCTCCGTATACAAGCGTTTCATCTTCTTGTGGTTGATTTGGTGCGTTGCCACTCCGCGACCCAGTCGCTTGCGACAATTTGCGTGGGGGGTCCCTATTTGTTTGCAATGAGTTTACTTGATACAAGCCTGGCTCTGTCTCAACATCGTCTAAGTACCCTTGCTCAATTTCAAAATCTGTGTCATTATGCTTATGCGTTGCTTCATCTTCAGTGACCATCATGTTAACTTGTGCCGAACGGGTGCCTAAGCCAGCTCCTGCGCGTTCTTCCAGTGTGGACATTTCATGTCGCATGACATCTAAGCGGTGTGCTAGCTCAGGATCCACAGCTTTGGTCGCTGACATTACGCCTGCATTGCGACGGTCGACTCGCTCGTTGTTATTCATTGGTGTTGGGGCGGGCCTATTTCGAGGTACTGCTCCTAGCTGATTCGTAGTATTCCAACCATTACTAGGTGTGCGCGGCCGAAACGGAGCGGCTTCTGCCGACAATGGTTGGGGTGGTGCAACATAGCGTCGCTCGTATGTTGGGTTGTATCCATTATTTCGCTGGTTGTACCCATTGGCGCTACGTCCGCGAGATCTATTATAATATTCGGTCTGACTGCCATTTCCATACGTGTTGTAGGTGGCAGGCTCTGGGCGATAGTATCCTTGCTGCCCATAGACAGTGTATCCACGCTGGTTAGCCATGTTGTTCCACTCATCACGTCGCGAGTATCGTCCGCCACCTCTAGGTTCAACTACACGATAGCGAGGGCGATTGTTGTACTGCGGTGGTGGCCTAGCATATTCAATAGCGGGCGGTGGCGGTGCATTATACGTGTAATTAGGCGCTGCGCGTGTGACTAAACGTGTGTATTCATTTTGCAATGGATCGTACACATCCATTCGGAAGCACGGACATTCTCTAGCGAAATGCCCTATATAGCCACATCGAAAGCACTGGTTTCCGACTGGTGCTGGTGGTGGTACTGCACTTGCGCCTATCTGCGGTGCTCCGTTATTCTGCATCATTGCATTTAGTTGGTGTTGTTCAGTGCGCTTATCTAGCAGATCAATAAGCCGGGCGATAGTAGCATCGCTACCAGCTGTGGTGCGCTTGTTCTCATCTAGTGCCTCACGGATCTGATCCACTAGTTGCGTATTCTCCGCGCCTTGAGATATGCAGTTTACTGTCTTGGACCGGCTGCTTTTGCGAACCGGTACTCCGATAACCTCCTTTTGGGACGCTATAATGGCGTCTTCCTTATATTTAAGCTTGTCCATCATATGCTTGAAAGACGGGTAAGTCTTCCCTATTACGCCAGATTTTAGTTCTTTTCTTAGTCCTTGTCGCAGGAATTTTTGTAGTAACGCATCACGTTGTTCGCCTTCAACCTCCGGGAATGCTTTGTCCACTAGATTCTGAAGGTCGAGTCCGTACATAGCGACTGATTCCCGTTCTCCCTGTATACGCATGCGTAACGTGATTAGTGCGTCTTCGTCGCGCTGCGAGGAGGAGTACATGAAACCCATGTTGTAACAAAGGGCTTCATACGTTTGTTTCTGGCAGTCTGGCAAACATTCATAGATTTTAAGGGCCTCACCTTTTAACACAGTCGGGAAGCAAATGAGTTTCTGATCTAGTGTCCATCAATTCGCGTCCGTCAGATTGTCATAGGTGGCTAACCAGGCCTCAAAGTCCTGTCCGTCAGCTCCTGAAAACGACGGAATGTCCCCTACCTGTATTATAGGCGTCACAGTGGTTGCCCTTTGCGTTAGCTGCTGTAGGATTGCTACTAATGGGTCCCCGCTTACGATTTGTACTACCAGCCGTGGTGGGTGTGCCACTTCCTGTGCTATTTATTCCGGAAGTGCCGCTAGTCGGCGTTCTATTTGCGCTCGCTGGTACAGACATGTTTGATTCCGACTTTGATTATGATCTTTATTTGTTTCAAGTTGTGGGGCTTCCGTGTTCCAAGCCTGGCAAGGGCACGGATGATAAATATATAACGCGAAATATATGTGTTTACTTTAATAGCAGAATTGCTGCTGTTGGGCACGCTTCAGCTCTACTATTATACTCGTGTACCTAGTCCCTAGATATGTAACTGTTGGTGTGAAATTTTCGCCTCGCCTCAATCAATTCGATTTCTCTTTGCCCCTACTGGCGAGCTACTCGATTTTGTTACTTTTGTTTCGCTTTTTACGCTCCAAAGATAACTCCAAAGTCAAACACCGAAACTCAATTCACTCACTGATCGGCAGTACCCTATATTTTCACGGATAAGAACTTGGATAAATTTAGCTGAAAGGTTTCACGTTAAGCACAATTGGGCCCGAAGTTTTTTTTGCCGACTCCTAACTCAACGACAATCCCCAAAAGATTATGACCTACGGCCTAAACCCACAAATCACCCGTGCTCCCGTATGCCAGAAATTACTCTCCACAAATACCACGACCGAGGTGCTAAGTACTAGCCCAGATTAGAAGGTACGTGCGCCAATACGACCAAAAACAGCGAAGTAAAAAAAATAGCGACAAGATAAAATCGTTACACAAGTCCAAATTAAATGTCAATTTCAAACTATTTTACACAGAGCAATTACTGACCGTTGATTAATTGTCTTTCAGTATAACCAAAATCGTTGTCGTTCCAGCTAATCCCCGAGTCGTCCGTTGATTGCGTTAAGCCCAAAGATCGAACGCTGTACCAGCTGCTGGGTTGTGCCTTTGCGCCTTTGTAACACACTCTTCAATGGCCGTAAGAGGCGATAGCGAGCCGTTAAAATATCGTCAGTCCAGTTCGCCGGATTTATGCGATGCCAATTCAACTCGGCAGAGCTGTTGTCAGTTCTCGTCCAATGCGCCAATACGTATAGCTGTAGCGCCACAGACTACGATCCTCACGCTAGTTAGTTTTGTTCGATTAGCCCACTATGACGTCGACTAAAGTCTGGTGTTAAAGCGTCCACCTTATCGTTACCGAGTAGTGAAAATCCACCAGCAAGCTGCGTTGACCAACAATGTTATTTGGATAAGGTCAATTAAACGCGATTAATAGAACCAGCCAGTACAAATTACCACTTAGATCAATCAGTATTAATTAAGCAGTAATTAATCAAGTCACTTATAAATCTAAAATCAGCGTTTCCGATCCCAGGCGAACGCACAACGAGACATCCTCTGTCTCCTCCAGTTACTACGCGCTATATCATACTCGTATATGAGTTCGACATCACATGCACTCCAAACCGGGCTCACGCGGTCCACAAATCTCGACGCCTCTTTTAGGTCTTAGTTTGACAATCAGGAAACCGAAAACCAGCGGTCCCTGATAAGCTTTGTCTGAATCCCAGTTAGGTAGACGAAAAGGCTTGAGTCAGAGTTCTGGACCGTATGAGCTTACTCTACATATACATCGTTAGTACTAGTAAACACTCGCAACAAGGCCGCGCTGGAGATAACTAGGCTATGGTCACGTAGAACCTTGATTCGAATCACTCATGCATTGATTGTAATTGGGAATACTTTTCCGCCGGGCAGACAGTAGAGTTTGTTGGCATGCGAGAGGTCCTATATCTAGTGATTGTGAAATTTTTGTATCCTTAGAAATTTTATTGACGCCTTCTCACGGCGTTGCCCCCACTTATTATATGTACTAGGACCAGTTCTGGCCCCAAGGGATCCCAGCTGCACCACCATTTCTCTTTGTGTGGTGCCCGGACAACCCCGGCTTCCACGACTCCCCGGTGATCTACGCGATGACCCAAGGGAACCGCTTAGCTTAGTAGGCTGCCGGCGGGTTAACCAGGGTGTTCGGCCTGGCCCCTATTTTGGCCCACGTGTCTAGAGGTACGAAGGTCCCCCGAGGCAGAGTCAACCCCTAAGCCTGCTCACAGGTAATAAGGCTGACTCGCCTTTCCCTCAACTCTATTTAAACCCTTAATGGAGGCGCGATTCCTTGTTTAGTCTGGTGCATGGGAGCCTAGTTACGTCATTAAATTTGGTTGGTTCGACAGGAAGTTTCCTACTGAGCGGGTAGCCCGAGGGAGTACCTGGAGATCGATCCCCAGGGTCCGTATTCAGTATGCGTGAAATCCAACTAGGTTTACCTTACAATTATTTTACTTGGAACCTTAGTTTAATCCCTATTCTAGGCACATATCGCCAACCGTAAGTCAACACCCTAACACTTTATTGAATTAAAGGCAAATCATCATACGCACGTGAATACAAAATATATATGTACAACAAAACGTTCGAGTACCGCGCAGGGCACCCCACGATACGCTCAACTGGTGATGTGAGTGAGAATCAGCCCGTGTAAAAGTGGCTCCGTTTTCCCTGATCTTTCACTCGTGAGGACACACTACCCGCTAGGCCGTATACTAATGTAAATTTTCTTCGGCAGTGTTCGTCGACTGTATTTATTCACATGCCCTGGGCCATCATTGCTTAACATTCTCTTGACACACTGTTCTCCTTGTTCCTCGCTCCTTACAGGTAGCGACCTTGGCTCTGAGCCCGGATGTCAGCTGCTCTTCAGTCGTAATGAAAGTTTGTGATCAGAAAAATGCTTGCGACAGGGTCAGATTGAAAGGCCGGTATTCATGAAAAGGGAAGACGCTGCCGCGTCCCCCGAGTTTTGTCGGCCTTGTAATGATTTCTTGAATTGATGATCTTGACATAAAAACAGGGCGCTGTACTGAAACCCACCGTGTCTAAACGGTCTATGGGTCCGCGCCGATAGGCTTTCCTTCACTGAAAAGTTTGGAGGCCATTGCTTTGTATCCTTCTCAGGGTCGTCACTCGTCGAACGGGTGCGATCACGAGAATTTGTTTAAACTTGGAATGAGCTATACGTTTCAGCTGACTCCGTCTCGTTTCCTAGAGTTACGTGAAGGTCCGCAGTCATTTGAAAGCGTGGGTAGAGCGCACGCGGCCGCGCCCTCGACGAATTTCTTAGTTTGAGAACCAAAAGAAGGCAGTGATGGTTTTAAGTTTGAAAACACTGCGGATTACACTGCATGGTTAGAATAGTAGATTTGCCAAAACCGGGAGAAGTGGAAAAACAACGCACGAAAGGTCCTGATACGTCGCTCCATATGGAGCAGCCGCATCGACCCATCGATAGTTGTTCCAATGTAAAAGTACGTGACGGAGTGCTCTACCGTGTCTAAACGGCCTGAGACCCGTCTGGATTTTTTGGGGTTACTTGACTGAAATTTTTTTATCCGGAGCGCAACGAATCTCAGAGTAGAAGCTCAAATTTCTGGGGCTAGCGTCAGGGGTTTCGTTCTTAACTTCTTTCAAAATGCTCCACGCGTGCAAATGACTGCGTCCGTCCCGAGCGGACCGCTCTCTCCTCTTCCCCAATACTGGGTTTTTAAGTCGTGTGACCTGGAGTGGTTCTTGTAGATTTTCCTATGACTTAGACTCGACTCAAGCTATGACTTCGAAAGCGCGCATGGATGGAGCACGAGTCGAAAAAACTCCATTGTCTCTTGAAGGTCATCGGAAAAATCAGAATTGTTTTATAGTGCCAATTTCCGGTGGGGTCTTAAACTGTTTGATGCAAATTATTACAGTCTTCTACCGTGTCTAAACGGCCTGGAAGACTGGAGGTTTTTAAACGACTTAGCAGTGGACAGTTCAGAAGAAACACTCAGGGATTAAGTGCTCGAAGTTTTGACGGGGCAGCCTAGCGTGAATTTCTATTCCTTCTCGCTCAAGGGCAACGTCCGCCTTAGCGGCTGCCTCCAGGTCAACACGCTAGTGATTCTTTGCTTTCGGCACCTTTTCAAACCTTACCCCTCCCGTGTCCCTATGTCCTTCCCCCTTCCCGTGTGTTTTTATACCCCGTTCACATCACTAAAATTATAGATTCTTCGCCCTCCGGGTCTAAAGCGAAAAAGGCGACCCGGCGAGCGGGGAACCAGTCGAGACCTAAGATTTTGTGAGTAACTTCAGCGTGCACAATTTTCAATTTGTCGGGCCTGCACTTACCGGTGCACGGGGCATCCTTTCGGACGCACCAACACCCGCAAGGGCAGCCCCTTACCGATAAAATTTTAGCGAAAGCAAAGAAGTCACCAGGAGGGACTCTGCACTGCCTCTGCACAGCCAGAGCCGCTCCTGGAAAAATGAAGAGCAAAAGCGAAACCGAAAACCGAAAGCCTTGCAAGCAAAACACTTAAAGTGGCGACAACCGCCAACTACAAACTGTAAAAGCCGCCGACTCTAGCGGCGTTGTCCTCGACTGGTCCCGATGCTGCGTCGGGCCTTGTTCTTTTATACCAACGATCTACCCCTCTGTCGGCCATCTGGGTCCCCTATAATTTTCTGGGCCTGCTCCAAAACTTCTACTTTTAAAATTTCGACAGCTACAACTGCATACACATATATACACGTATAAAGGAAAATCCGAAAATTGCAATATAGATAACGAAACGTGCATATTGGCAACATATCGCGCGGAAACCAACACAATAGAGCATTGATCGATGAATCGCCGCTGACCGGCCTGCTGCTTTACATTGCTCGTTAATGTCCACCACTGTGCTTAAGAGAAGACGAGCCAAATAGCGTAAACAACTAAACCTCGCGCTGGTAGGCGCGAGGTTTCCTACGGGCTAGAATATAATAGCGCCTAGGGCGTTAAAATTTTATTAGAGATTTTCTATTTTATTTAAGTTTTCAGGTTAACTAGGGATCGTAGGCGGCCGGGGGCAGGACCAGGTTCATGCCCTGGCTGGTCGCCTACTGATGAAAATATTAGATTTGGTATAGGTCCCATAGGTGGCCTGTTAGAGGCCGTTTTGTGAGCAAGATGCAATAGAATTTTATGTCCCAAGTTGGTTATTAGGGTCCTGCGCGGGCCGGTTAAGTTAGGTGGCCCCGGTTTTCAGTGGAACTGTTAGAGTAAGACCCCGTGGAGGAATAGAGATCGAAAAATTGGGAAGTTTTGGTTATTTCTGAGGAGATAGGAGACCTTGAAAATTGGGTGTTTAAACGCCTACTTAGGGGTCCCTAAATATTCAGGGGTACGGGGCGGGCAGGCCCGGACACGGGATTTTGAGGCCTTAAGGGGCCCTAATGCTACGGTAATAATCCTATTTCGCGTGGGGTACTGAAAAAATTATAAAATTTTGCCTTTAAGATACCTATATAAAATTAGGTTGTAGTTGAACTCTGAGAGTTTTAATTCACCTCCACACTCGGTTCTCGCTCCACTCACTGAGTCGGTTATATGACAGCTGCGTGCCAGGATAGGTCCTCACGGTTTGAATGCCAATTAAAATTTTCCGTTTGCGTTTTGATAAGGGTTCTGCACAATACCCCGACCCATCCTGACACGCAGTACCACCTATAAGATAAAATAAAATAACATTTATATAAGGCACACAATAAACACACTAGCATTGATTTTACTTGGGGTCGACCGGATAACCTACTCAGTGTCACAAGTATTCCGTTCTGGTGCCAAGATCACCCCGTGCACCTCGGGCGGGTGGAGCGTGACGATACGACGAATTACATCCATAACATATTTTATTTTATAACATCAATGAATGATAACCACGACATGATACTCAGGTCACGCTCCACCGGTATCCGATCGCCCATCCCATGACATTTACCCTGTATTTTGACCTAAACTTTGGATCCTTTCTCCTTTTGTATATCCAATTGGAATCCTGAAAATCTCGGGCTGTTACAATATACTATAACAACAGGTCTCTGTGCGTAATATGTTCAGTGTAACTTATGACTTTGGCGTTAAATAAGTTTTAATGGCTTCTCAATGCTGCTAAAGGCCATATGAAACGAGATAATTCATTGCTGGGAACTACAGATGAACACAAAGTGTGAGATGTAAGCACATTTAAGATCATAGGTTTCATTTGAAATCAAGTAGTCCATGCTTCTCAGTAATGTATAAAATAATATACGTAATTGTTACATGTCATATCTCATAAATCTATTAAAGGGTCAATGCATACTCCACTTAATGACGTGCCCATTGCAATAATTAGAACAAAAGTGGACCAGGTGTTGAGCAACCTATATTTATGTTAATTCTTAAGCCTAAACCGTTGATTCAGCAACCGAGTAAGCTGTAACATCAATCGACTCAACTCTTCAATGTGGTTCGAATTATGTATAATTATATACATTTACTGAGAAAAGTTTTTTCAAAACGAACTCCGTCTAAAGTATTATAGATGCACCCCGAAACCCATATATATTCTGAATCAGCAAAGTCCAACTTATGTTAGAAACCTATTTCTAAACCTCTAGGGGGTATAGTTTGGGATTTAGCTAATTATTAGCTTAAGATATCAGTTAATTTTTGCATCCATCGCTGAGATCACCGCTTTAAATCTCAATTAACAAGCGTCGTTGAGCTGGCCGAATCTCACATTATACCGCGAGGACTATATTCGGATATTATATTTACGGAGGGACGTGCGAGAAAGAAGGCAATATTAAAAAACAACAATCGTAGGTCATCACAGGTCATAATGTGGAACTCATTGTAGGTCATAATGTGTGTATTAAGCGAGTGATTTTTGCGTGCTTTGAAAAGAAACAGAGTTCATATGGTGTTCTAAAAGAAACAGAGTTCAGAATGAAGCCGTTCTAAAAGCACTTTTCAAAGTCAAGGATGACGAACTCACCGTCAACCGAGCTATCGAAATTGCAATGGAGACAGAGAAAGCCGCCAAGGTGGCAAAAGAGACTGTCTATGGATTAAAGACAAATACAGTCAACAAAGTTCAACCTGGATCAGAGTCAAAACAGTCCACGCCTTAAAGGCAGTGATTAGCGGCTCGGAAGAATGGTAAGAATTTGGCAAGAAGGGACTTTAAGAAAGGCGTCTGTGGCAGATATGAAAAGTCAAATCAAACAGGAAAGGACTATCGATTTTCTGGAACAAGACTTTGTTCGTAAACATTCTCGAGTCAAATTGGCTCATAATGGACTACGCATACTCAAAGTATTTCTCCATCCATCCAATGTCATCCTTTCTTTCACGGTCTACGATGGACCTTCTGGAACAAGACTTTGCTCATTTTGGTTATCCGCATACATCCGTAACGGATAACGCGAGGTGTTTCACCTCTGAAGTTTCGCAGCTGGAGTCGTGTTCGTGGATTCCACTGATTGGACCTCCATGCCCTCTCTCAACCAACGGAGCAGCTGAAAGAATGGTTCAAAGCTTCAAAATGCATTGAAGAAGGTTCACTTGGCTCCAAAGGCGGCACTACAAGACTTCGTTATGCAGTACCCCTGTACGCAGCTGCCTGGAATCGATTACTCTCCCAGCGAGCTACTGAACGGTAGGCCCATCGGAACTGCCATTGATGTGTTGCGACCTTCTCCGGCACATATGGCTCAAGGTCGACAAACTCGAGAATCTTCGTAATTCCCTCAAGCAACAAATATCAGAACGAATCAAACCGTATCCAGACTCGCCCAAGCTTTCACTGTTGGTTCCCCATGCTACGCTCTATAATATGGCCCTCGCCAAACAAGGATCCTCGCTGGATTTCTGCAGTCGTAATCAAACGTCATGGGATAGTGTTCGGGTCGTTCCCAAAGGTTTCGTTTGGAGACGCCACATTGACCAGATCCAGCCGAGATTCGGAGTCGAAGAAGATGATGATCCTGGAACAGCTCCGTACAACAGTAAGCACGGCATCCAAGACTTCCGCGTGGTGAAGAATATGGACCACAGAACCCTCGTCACTCCAGCCGTCAGTAGATTCCTACTTCTAGATTCTGCTGCTAACTAACTTTTCAACGTGTGGTTTCGAGGTGGTGGGAGGTTTTATGTAGCCAACCAGACGTTCGCTGGAAATCTCGTAAACAAATGACGTCGGTCGAACACTCTAAGACTATCATGCTGACAAACAATTTCCCACCAGTTCTGGGATATTCCTCCTCCAGTACAAGCTGATGACTATAAAAGGACTGATGATCATAATAAGTAGCACTTTTTCTAATACTTCTTCTATTTTGGGTTGGTTTCATTTAGTAAATGTATTGTTTTGACTCTGACTTTAAACAACCAGTTTCGTTTAACCTCTGTATCGAGAAACAGCTGTTTTGCTCTCACAACACACAGCGTCTGTTTGTTTCACTTTCAAACCGTTTCGAGTTTGATTTGCAGTACTTACTGCAAATCTCTAGCATCTGTCGCTATTCTGATTCCTGTGTGGAATACAACAGTGTAGCTGTATGTAAGTTCTCCATACTATCGCCTGAACGAAAGCCGAGTATTCACTGAACGGCTTGATTATAGATAGCAAAAGTTATTCGTTCCTCTGAATGAACTCTGATCAAAGTTGTCTATTAAGTTTTTTGAATTTGGAGAATTCGGACATTTCGAACCTTCAATATAAACGTCTCAAAAAAACTCACATTGCTAATGCTGATCAATTCGCCAGGCTACTATGCAGCAAGGCTTTTCCACTCCCGGGCGGCGCAAAGTATCCTACCTACTTTAATATATCACTACAAGCAGTAGGCAGTAATTATAGGCATAGCTATTTTTAGATTCAATCGTAAAAGGCTATTAAGATACATACGATCTATTGCATGTTAATCTAAAAAAAATATTATTGTGAACACAATCTGTTTCATGTAAAATGCATAAGCCTATAGGTGGGAAAAATTCCTATCATAGCCACCCCCCTTTCAAAAATCCGAGATCCGCCCCTGTATATATTAACGAAAAAAGTTTACTCGAAATAATAAATGTCGAAACAACAAATCTATAAAAATAACCAAAAACATCAAGACTTGTAAATATGATATACAAAATATACAGAGAGATCCCTGTAAAATACAAATAAAAATGAAAGAGCTCGTTAAGTTTTTCTGCAAACATGAAATACAGAACGCGACGCCATGAAATAAGCGCTAAATTTCGACATAACAAACAAGTTCGATTTGTTATGGAGCATGGTGCGGTTATTTGGTATGGTAACGACTAAGCTGATATTATGAAGGACGTATTTTGATGATTGCGGTTAAAAAGCTTTCATGTTGAATTCGACGCCTTCTATGGTACTAGCGTTCCCAGGGTAATATTGCGACTATAACATCTAACTACTTAAAATGATATTGCGACCTGAAAAGGCAAACCAAAACTAAACGGAAATCATGGATAGTGCAATCCATTTTTGGTTCGACCCCACTCCCAAGACAAAATGATGAGTGCACCGCAACTATATTACTCTTGTATTATCGAAGATTCTGAATGACAGTTGTCTGTGATCGACGTGTTGTTATTCATATGGGCCAATCTAACCTTTAGGGGCCGAAGTATAATGCATGCCATGCCGTTCCCGATATACTAAGCCTAAGCATTAGTCTTAGCCCTAGCTAAGGTCCCTATATGAGCCATGTACTAAGCCTAAGCCTAAGTCGGGGGCTACCGCCCCCTAACCCCCCGCTCTAAGCTGTTCTTTTTTCTAACGTTATAACGTCCGGGCCCTAAAGGTGACATGGGTCTTCATATGGATTTTAGCAAGTCCTGAAATGCATTTTAAGCCCATATGAATCTAAAATGAGTTACGAATACAAAAGACCTTGTGTGATGACAACAATGATAGTGAAACAGTTGCCCAATGCGACAGCTAAGTTATAATGTCCCCACTGTTAGCAAGTTTTGTGCACATGTATAGCTGTGAGAGGCACACCATTAGCTATTACATTTTTTTCGCTTACGGTGTAGCACACACAGCTACCATTTTTTCGTGAATTAACAGAACGCGCAGTTGTATATTATTTAATACTGATGCTAGTTCTTTAAAAATTTCGACAATATAGAAAATATGTACGTCGATAAGGCTATACGCCGCACAGCGTCAACAAACTAGAAACAAGACAAAGTGTCCTTTAACCGTCGATAAATGGTATCACCACAAGCTAACTACCATTGAAAGTATTTATGAAAAACATGGGATATTTAAAACACTCTGTTTTCGAGGGTGTGCCTGATACTCTGTGTGGTAAATAGGGTCTAAACGTTGAGGACATAACGTGAACGCATGCATAATCTAAATTTCTGTATTCTTACTAGAGTAAAAGATAGTAACTTAGACCATAAATAACGTTGCACGTATTTGGTTTAGATTAGTTTCTCTTCCAGTTAAAACCGTTCCTGTAAGTCCATGTCGTGACCGTTGTTTTTAAAATTAATATACTAATCTAAAATTTTGATCTTAATTATCCAACTAAAGGCGATTCCAAAGCCGATCTGGTTAAGAATTTATTCACAAAACCGCACCATTTTCCTAGATGGTGTTGGAATATTTGTACGTCCTCCGGTGTCATCCGCAGAATCGATAAAATTAAGGTTGTGATTTTGATGCTGATCAATTGCATTAGTTTTATTATATTTTCCGGCATATGGAGATCTTGCAAATTGAACTATGGTAAACGGTGGCGACGTTTGGCATATGGAATCATCTTCACGGCGGCAACGTTCCGACGGACTTTGTGGCATAATTTTTAAAGCTTCAGGACGAAATCGTATTCGTGGAGGTAAAGCCCGCTTAGGGGAAAGCTGATTTGCCACTACCTTGCTGGCAGAGGAACTGTTTGTGGGTTCATCAAATGTAGACGTTATCTGAGTTTTACATATAGAATTATCAGCGTTGCCGCCGGATTGTGAAACTGGAGATCGTGGACTGTTTTTGGCGTTCGGGATTCCATCCGAGTTTCCGATACTCGAGTGTGCGGCTTTTTCACTTGAACTGTTCTCAGATGCGCAATTGGTCTTAGCAAAGTCATTCAGCATACTTACTTCATCATCATCGCCCGCAACCCTATCCGGAGTTATCGATTTGACGCTACCGTTGCCAGATTCTTCTTGATGAAATTTTTCAATTAACCAACTGTCAAAATCGTCTTCAGGAATCGCAGCTTGACCTACTTGAATAATCCGTCCGTGCTGTTGTGGACGTACCTTTGCTATACGCGGTGTGCCATGTGCCGACTGCTGGTGCGACGCAACTTAAATTACATATATCAAATGGAATGTAATTGCAACAAAATATAACTACAAACTCCTCGTGCTGCTAATTCGTGGCTACACAATTCATTGGCATGGTAAGTCACATGAGGCCCACGCTAAGCCTGGTAAACAGCTGATATTTGACTGAATAAATACAAAGCTGTCACAATTTTTTGGGCGCCAATTTCCAGCTTGTCCCGTTTCCGCCGACTTTTCAGCTCAGAATTACCCGTTTTTGCACGCCATATTTTCTATATAAAGTTCCCCGGGTAAAATGACACAAAAAATGCCAAACATTTAGACCTCTCTAGATTTTTGTGTACAACTAGGTATATTGAAAATATGCATAAATTTGATTTTTGGTTCTAAGATTTACAGCAAAGTTGCAGTTCTTGATGAAAGGATTTTGTACAGAGGCTTGTTTCTCATATCCTAGCTGCAAAAACAAGACAAAGGAAAATTGTTTCCACACGTTGGACGATAAACCGTTTTTCCATTTTCTTATTCACCAAAGCAACGTTGTATGCAAAATGCAGTTTGAAAGCATTTGTTCAAAAAAATACTTGAACTCACTTTTACTCCACGGCTTGACTACTGGCAGGGTATGTATTCCAGTCTACCGTCCTATTTATACTTACGGTTTTAAAATGGAAACACTTGATGAAAATAACGGACCAATCTCATTTTACGTACAGAAAGAGAGTGTGGCTATGGTGTCAACCATTTGGCATTTATATTTCAGCAGTTGCCAGGTGGCTCCGAAGCATATTGCATTTTTAATTAGGTATGTCGCGTGACATATGCCTGCACCATCATTGTTATATTCGTTCGCTTTGTTGAGGATCCTTACGAAACCGATTAAACAGCTCCTAAGCAGCTCTGTGGTTAGCGTACGCTGTCTACAATCGTGCTATTTGAGTTTCAACCCTGGCGACGGCATCCGAAATGCATGAGAAAACGCAATGTTTAATCGTTTCAATACGGCTCAAATAGATTATGTTAACTCTAAATTTAAATGTTAATTTCATAAATACCTGTCATTACATAACACTTCTTTGCTTTGAATAGTATTAGAATTTGGGCATTTTTGTAACTTTTAACCTTAAAAATAGACGACAGGATCTGTACTTTTATCCAATATTTTTAGCAGTAAATAAGACATGTCGATCATCGCAAAGGCAAAGTTATGGCATCGCCTGAGCGTGAAGCATTACCCCTTCAATTTTGCGCCTACCGAGAGTGACCCATCTGGATTAAACAAGCTGACCACATAATATGGTCGTAGTATTGGCAGCACACACCTTGACAAATTAGCTTTAACTAAATGTTGTTTGCATAAAAATTGACAATACCAGATGCCCACATCGGACAACTTTACCGATAAATCACTGAGTACTTCCTTACCGTTAACTCGCGACATCCTAGTTACAATTTCGGCATATCCACTGGACAAATCCACAGCGGCAGCAGCTCTCTCAATAGCAGCCCGCAATGTTTCTGGAGTGCTAAACGCGGTTTGCGGTTTTGTCCGTTGACTTGTAACCGACGCAGCGCTCGTTAAATCGTCAAGATCTGACGAAATTTCACATAGCGGTGGGATTGCTGCTTTTGGATCAACCCTAATCAATGGACTAAGGAGTGACGGAACAGGAGGCGATGAATCAGTTTGGTCATTAAACGTGCTGCGATTGTTGAGCCCAACAGATCGTTGCTCTGACAGGATGGATAATGAACTGGATCGCCGGCGTACTGCAGTCTCCTGTTCCGTAACGCATTTCGTCCTGATATCCAAAACTGCCATTTCACATGGATGGTTTTCGGCATTGCTCAAATCGCCACAACTTGCAAAGTTTCCACTGCGGCGAAGAACGACGCCTGTACCAGTAGTTTTAGACATGCTCCGACGACGTCCGTTTAAAACCGGATCATCTGAGTTGTTCGAAGAGCCTGAGTGAGCAATTGTGCTCGTTGAGCTATGGGTACTAAACGAACGACCACGGAATATGTCATTTGCGTTGCTTGCGGTTGCTTCTCTGATCATTAGTTTTGACGCCGCCGAGTCCTTAAAATGTACAACAGAGAACAAAATTAGCCGTATAAAATATGGTATATATATTTTATGCATAAATCTGTGAATTTTTAGAAAATAGCCTAATGTTAAGCGAGAGAGAATATTTTTACCTATGTCACTCCAATGTAATCGCAACTGCTTATTATGAGCATCGTATTATCAGCACGGTCATGATCATAAGCGTACTCACTATCACGGCATTTTAACATGTAACTTTTTACGACCGCATGCATTAGTAAGTTCAGTGTGATTTATCGTGTTCTAATATAATTTATGCCCCTCAATCTAAAATCATACAAATACCAGCCATTCGTCCGTCGCTCATTCAAGGTCAGAAACAAAGTAACACTCGATGGATGACTACAGTGAAAACATATATAATTTGACCACCTCTTGCTGCAGCTTACTTTAAAATTGCCGCTAACAATAATATCACTCGAATCGTCCGGAACGCTGTCGATCCAAAACGGATCTGTCCGCAGTTCTCTGAATATCGCCGTCGACGAAAAATCCCGAGCCTGGTCCTGTTGTTGCTGGTGACTGCGAATAATCCTTGTATTCCACAGCGTTGCATCGCGGTGCATCGACGTATAGTATCCATCATGATCAATTGAATAATTTGAGTCAGCACCACCAGATGCTTCAGACTGGAAGCCGTCACACGATGGACTAGTGTCGTGGTTGTTTTGGTTCAGAGAAGTGCTAGCTGTAGTTGACTTTGATTTATTCATGGTTGCTAAAATTGAATTTTAAAAAGTATTGTTAATGTAATGCAGCGAGTATATAGTTTTTACTGAAACCGTTTTGAACAAAGATGTCAGCTCGCTTTTCAGCGTAAACCGAAAACTAATTTTTATTATTGCTCAACAACCAGGTAAAGTTTAAAGGCCAGTTGCTGCTTTTTTACTACAGCTATGTTTTAGAAAGAACTCTGAGTTTAGCGAAAACAGCCAATAATGTAGCCACAATGCAACATTAAAAATAGTGGACAACCCTTCAAAGTACGCACTGCAGCTGTGGTTACTAATGTAGTAGCTGTATTTTAAATACAAACTTGTGCCGAGCAGAATTGAGCGTATAATGATAAATAGTTTGTCAATTTACATGTACTGTGTTTTCAGCCTTATCCCTATGCTTTTGGAGCGGGTTGGAAGGAGCTTTACTTTTGTTTAGCTGATCAAATGTAAGTTTAGGCAAGGTTTGCCGGTCCGAAAGTCATCTCGGTTAGCCCTCTGTCCAGTCTCAAAAACGTTGCAAAACAGGGCGATAAATTAGTATCTTCAGAGTCAACATCAGTAAATTCGGAAAATTGCATTTTGGCCAATTTTACTGGCTAAAAAATACTCCCAAATTTTTGACATAGTATGGCTTAATTATACTTGTTAGATTATTTTAAGTCCGATTCGAATAATATTAAATTATATAGTTACCAAAATTAGACTTATTACTTACCTTTGCTTACGGATGTTGGTGACCGACATTCTTGGGGATATTCCAGTCGGAATCCTGCCTGATATCCTCCATTTTGTAGAGATCTATAACAACAATAACGAAACTAATACATTCCTACTGCAAGGTACGTGGTTTTGAATCGGGTGCGGTACAAAATTTCACCGCTAACACGCCGTTTTCATCGACTGAGCAATTGAAAGTACCGAAAATTGATTGGTATTGTCAATTCCACGTGATCTTTGCCCTTGAATGTTAAAGTCGTGTATAAACACACAAGTGCTCTCAGTAATAGTGTTTTGCTATAACATTTAGGTTGAGCTATATCTCAACAACTGTACTACGTTTACATTTAATAAATCGCTGCTCTATATATATTTAGATGTAACTTTATTTATATATTATTTACCTCGTGAGATCAAGCGAAGTTTCCGATTCAGCAGCCGACAATCCAATTGTTCGACAGTTAGCCATTACAGCCAATCTCGACGGCAGTGGATTACGCAAACGCACGCCGAGATTGTTGAACTTAGCAGACGAATTACTATCGTCATCGTTTGAGTGTTGTTGCAGCATTTGACGATTAGCGTAGTGCTCAGCGGAATCATTATTATCAAAAGGTGATAACTGCTTGGAATTGCAGCGAAATAACTAAAATATTAATTAGGAATATTATTAATATACAAAATTGCTAACTCTTCGCTGTGAACAGTCATATGTTCACATATTCTTAATATCGCCATCTGAAGTCGCCGGTCACTAAACCATGCGATACGATGATAAGAACTTTAAACAAGCTTCATACTCTCTTATCGGTGGGGCTGCCGCCCCAACCCCACGATACACTAAATTGTTTTTAAAAATATCATACGTAACGCCAATATGCTATATTTGGGCGTTTTTGCTCGTTATAAATTTTTATGTTAAATTTTATCACGATATACCTCTGATTTACTAGCAGTGTACATGGTATATCAATGAATGCTGATTTGGTTCAAGCAACTACTGTGCAACAAAAGGCCCATATTCACGTGAACCAACTGGTTATAAAATGCTTTGAAAAAAATTAAAATTAAATTGAAGTTATAAAAATATCTTCACAGCTTTGAAAACCGAAAACCGTTTTTAACGAATCGTAAGGCGATTCTAACTATCGTACATACACATAGCCGTATGTGGCAACTAAGCTTTTCTTCAGAGCCTATATAAATAAATTTTTAATCCATTCGAAGAGGCTTCGGATCAAAAATGAAGAAAATTTACTACACAATCATTTCATCCATAACTAGGTCATGCATACAGCGAATCAAAAAATGGATAGAAGTTACTGCGAGTTGTAGCTTTGTATGAAACACTATTTTTGGAAGAGCATGAGTTTTTAGCCATAAGCCAAAATTTAAATATACAAATTTAATATAAAAGTTAAATTTTAATCAAATAAGTTCTTGCATTTTGGGGTATTAACGATGGAGATTTAGGACTACTTACCCCGTTACGCATGTTGATTTTAGCATTTTAAAATGATTGAACATACTACATAAGAGTGCCATTGCATTGAACAAGCCCAATCTTACTCGGTAACAATTACCACATAAGCTTTGTTGTCAGCAATTGCTTTGTCACTAAATCGTAACTTTGAAAAAGGACTATATAGAACTTCTGAAATGGTACACCAGATGTTAACCAAGAAAAAAGAACTCTAATATTTTTATAAATATCGTTCATCAGTTACCTTGTTACGATTTCCATGCCCACCGCTATCCGAAATTGGAGGGTCAGGCAGCGCTTCTGGTAAAATTTCCACAGCACCGCAGCTGTGTTGTCGAGAATTAGCAATAGCTGCACTCCGAGAACGACCCGAGAAACTAGCTCGAAACATCGTTACGGGCTTCCGAGCAGCATCCCTTCCGCTGGATGTAGAACTTGTGTTCCGAACAGCGGAGCTGTTATTGAAACTACTTCTGGTGAAGTAGCGGACGTACGGTGGTGACATTTCATAGTAGTCTTGACTTTCATTGACTTCAGTCATCGAGGCAGTGTATGGCTCTTCGTAGAGATTGTCCAAGTTTGACGCACAGGTCTGCTGAAACAAAAAATAATAGTTATCTACTACAAATGGCCAATCACGCAAAACTGTTAACTATGGGGTGCTAGGTATACCATGAACGTTGGCTTATATTATCTGAAATTGCTATATAATAATTTTCCAGTCTTTTGTTACATTTAAAATAAATGGTGTCGATGAAATCAGGATATAGCTTATAGTATCCATGACACTGTCGTTTAAGTTCATATATGTGCCACTAGTCGGTAGTGGAACTACATTTGTGAGCGGAGCTTGGGCTGTGGCATTACGAATGTACTCAATTTTATGTTCTTGTAACTACATTGCATAGGGCTTTATCATTGGTAGAAATATTATATTTGAATTCTTCGACCCAAAAAACCTATAATGGTTTGATCGAAACGACTCTATTTCAATAAATAACACAAATATTGCAAAAATCTCTATTTTAGCTGCATAAAATTAACTAATTAGCTAATTACTAATTTACCACCCAAAATTTTTTAATCCCAAATATCGGGTGCACACTCTGACATGATAGGCTTTCAAACAAAAAAAGTTTTTTAAAATCCGTTCAGTGGTTCTTGAGATCCGTCGGACCGAACGAACGAACGAACGGACGGACATCGACCTTTTTACTCACATACAGAAAATAAAAACGCTTCGCTCGGCTTCGCCGAGCTCCGCTTAAAAATTTTCTTGTGCCTTGGACACAGGGATGTCCGGCGGCTAGAGCGTCTTAGATTACCTCACAAATTCTGTGTCATGGGCACATGATATGTCCTTTTGACAACCACATATCATGGCATGATCGTGATTATGCAGAGGCAAAACTTCCATCAGAAGACAATTTGTACGTAAACACCGTATAACCTTATTATTCGTGCCGAAAACAGCTAAATTTGGATATAATAATTAGTAAATTGACAATAGGAGGACAGATTTGAGCGAAATTTTCTGATACATATATACTACACATACTTAAGATACACATACTGTAGATTCATATTGCACCCCAATATTTGCAGAACAGTAAAGGGCTAAATCTGATATGTCTAGCAAAAATCCAAAAAAAAACATACTTTTTAGGTGTCTTTTTAGTAACAACAGGGTATACAATTAGCCGAACCAGTAGGGATGGGTGTGTCCGACCGCCCGCTCATCAGACCTAATTCGGGTCTTCGAAAATTTATAAAAAATACAACATATGATCAGTGTCAGAATAATTTGTTGATCAAGGATGGGCTGAGGTACATAGGTGTCGAATGTCCGCCGGCTTTGGGGGTTAAATGGTTTCGGAGGGTTTTGCCAACTAGCTATTAATTTTTCTTTTTTACTTATTTTTTTAATTTATAAAAAATACAACATGTGATCAGTGTCAGAATAATTTTTACCAAGGATGGGCTGAGGTCCACAGGTGTCGAATGTTCGCCGGCTTTGGGGGTTAAATGGTCTCGGAGGGTTTTGCCAACTAGCTATTAATTTTTCTTTTTTACTTATTTTTGCCACTTCACACTGTTTTTGCGAAAAATTTTCGCGCGCCGGCACTAGGGCGGCCGGCCGGGTGGGTTTGCGGTGCCTTCATGGAGTAATGAGCCTCTCTCGTCAAAAATTCCTGGATAAACCAGTGGGTTATATGATACGTTAATTTATTCGACTCAAATTCACACGATGCATACATTACGTTCATGTCACACATCTATGACTAATAACATTTCCACATTACTTAAAAGCGGTAGGCAATAGTGTATTTTTAGACCATAATATCTAATACTGCGGCGGTCGTATAGAACTTCGTACAGGTAAACCGATTTTATATCACTATTCCCACTGTGATGTGAGTGTCTCTACATAGCCTTAAGGTTATCACGAGTGAGTTAACCCAATAGGTAATAGCAGTTATTAATTATTTGTGCAACGAATAATAGCTACATTGAGTTATTAGTTAGAAACTTGTAGAGGTTGGACATCTACAAGTCTTTCTATATACTGTGCTTTTAAATGCGTACTGTATAACAATGCCGTTATCAAAAAAAACTTTTACACCAGAGAAAACGTTAAAATTTTTGTTTCATTACTAAATATTATTCTGCCGCACGGCAGAATATCCTGTTTTCATGTTACAGCGCTAAGACAGAGTTTTACAACAACGGTTATATATAGCTTGTAACCGGTTTGGCAAATATTAACTTTTTTACCAAAGTGTGTGTAAACCATCGGTACGCAATGTAAAAGGAATTTATATGTAACTCTCTGTTTCTACGAGAACGGGTTAAATAATGTCGGATTTTAGGCCAAAATCATGTTCAATTCTGTTATTTAGATCTATATCATAATAGTTAGTAATATCACAAAAAATTTTCACAAAACAGCTGATCAGAGTATCGCATATGCAGGGCTAATGTATTGCAAGTAACCCTGTAACAACTAAATCAGAGAGTGAAACGACCTATTTCGTGTTACAAACGCCTAGATATTGCTTTTGTTACTACAGCCTACGGTGGGATTTGGTATTTTTATAGTGCATGTGTGACTAAGCTACATACTATATCACACACATTTTTCAACGTCGCCCAAACTAAGAATAATCTGGCCAAAAGCAATACTTTGGACCAAAATTTGTGCATATTTCGCAGTTTATCACATCCTTACGTTGGAATATATAATTGGTTATGCTTGGCTAATGTTTTCACTGTGTATTTCTCTATGACAAAACGATAGTTTTGAGGTCATTCCTGCATTCAGATTTGGCTGCGAAATGAATGAATATATTTGCCGGGCCGCATCGATAATATTTTCTGTTACCATCTGTATCTTTGCAAAGAATACACCGATTTGTTTAAGGTGCGGCTTTAAATAAAACTTATACATTCGTTACCCCAGCTTTAGCTATTCATTGTACTCGATCGAAGCATTATACATGGTTGATACTGGTAAACATTAATTTAAAGCAATGGCACTAAACGTAACGGTGTCAGCCCTGCATCTAGTTAGTTACTATACACAGGCCACTAAAATATTTGTTCAAACTAAAAAATCTATCAGCCAATCTGTTAAAAAATCAAACAATTTTCCAGTTGTGGTCTATAGCCAGGCGACGTATACTTCAGACTGTGTTTTCACAGTCATTGTCCACTAAACCGTTGCTGGCGACATCAATCATCCGCATATCTGTTCAACAAGAAAACAGTGAGGAAGAACCTATAATTTATATTCAAGGTTCTGATGTCAAAAATCGAAATAATTTGCTTCTATTTGCCAGAAATTTTATACTGACGTTTGTGGGAATATCTAAGCTACTTACTTCACGCGACTTTGTTGTTAATTTTTTCTCCTGCTGCGTGACTACTGAGTAAGCTTAAGTATTTCTGCAGCAATTTTTTTCAGGGATGGAACGGAACATACTAGCAAGACACGCCTATTAGGTTATATATAAAATGTGATCCAAATAGTACTATATACCAGAAGTATGCGTTTTTTAAGGATTGTATACGTGAAATTTATGTAGCTAGCTGTAAGAGCTTGCGTTATTGCAATGCAGAGGCGTAGCCAGAAGCTTCTCCACGTAGGGGCACTGAATGTCATAGGCGGACAAAGCTTAAAGACAACTTGAAGTTATAAACGTGAACTTCACGTTTCTCTTACACATTTCAGGGGACACGCATGCTGTTCAGGGTACGACCTCCGTCACCCCCCACCCCATGGCTACGCCTTGTTTAGTTATGTTCGGTGCGCTCCAATTTATGAATATTGGGATACCTGGTACAACTCAAACCTTCTTGGAAAAGACTATTTTTAAAAGTTTTCGCATGATCCAATGTTATAGTTGGCTACAGAACTTGATTTGAATGATATCGCTCGAGCCAAATGCTGAAAAGGTTGCGCGTGTTTCAAGAGTGACTTAGACCAGGCACACTGGCACAGCATAGTTCGAAAGTTTTGGAAATATGAGAAAAGTTACAAGTAAGCTCACGAAAGTATGGTAGACACTTTATAAAAGTGAGTCGCGTCACTTCTCCTACAGCAGTTACGATTTCCTGCATGCTATTATTTACTTCAAATAAAAACACATGCCTCAAATCTAAAAATTTTATGCCTAACTCTATGATCATATAACTGAACCATAAAAGCACTAACCGCATCTGCCTGAGATGCGGATCCACTATTTTCCTTCTTCTTCACTCCACCGACTCGTAGACTCATTGATCGCATCAAAAAATTCCTTAATGACCCGCTACCGGATTTTCCATTGCAATTTCCTTTTGGTTTACCCGGACAACTTTGAAGTTTTATCGGGCTATCCCGACCTCGCCAAGCGGGTGAAATAGATTCAGATCTACAATTTTCTTCGTTATATTCATCTGTAGTTCTCGTGGTTGTACTATTATCGTCAGCGGACGCCAAGTAGCATCCGGACGTCGGTGCAGATATAAGACTCGTCACAGACAGAGCTTCCGATGAATTTGGACTCCCGAAGCTATCATTAGTGTTCCTGATAGCCTCCTTACGAAAACGTATTTTCCTTTGCGGTAGGCTCAATTTGGAGCAACATTGTTGTTGATGATTATTATTTTGTTTTGGTCGTGACTTTTCTTCAATCTTTCGAGTTTTATTAATCTTTGCATAGCCGTGATGATGGCCAGATGTGTGCGTTCGCGACGGACTAAATTCGATAATTTGACAATAATTCATTGAAAGACGGCTGTTAGAGCTATTATTATTATTATTATAAATCTTTATAGAATCGGCAATCGAATCGCTTCTTGTATTTTGAAATTCATCCTCATCACAAATAGCTGCGTCTACCGATTCTAGTCGGGATGGTTTTAGCTCAGCAGATAACAGTGGATCAATATTTTCCTTATTTGAAGTTGGCTGAATATCTCGATTTAGACTTACATACCGTTTACATGGCTTATCGTAAAAAGACTGTGACTTGTCGACATTAGTGCTAAGCTTCTTCGGCATCGAATTTGAGCGACCACACATTTTTGACCTAAAACAGTTTTTACTACCCGTTTTAACTACGTCGGCTGTAGATGTTGTAGATATTAGTTTGTACGAACGTCTGAGTGAACGAAACGGATTCCGCATTGGCCCAATGCCGTATATTTTGTCACCGACTGTTGTTGTCACAGCACCTGTTGTGTTGCAACGACTGACATTGTCTTTGATTGACTGATTTTCATGATCAGTTGTATGTATTTCCGTTTTGTCTCTGTGTTCCAAAGTTTTAACAAACCGGCCACAAAATCGTCGTCCGCTTGAAGCATCAACTATATCACCATTTTCAACAATATCATAATACGGATCATGGTTGAAATCGTAAATATGATCACTATCTCCATATTCACGATTTTCCGTAAGTGAATTTGACATCTGATTAGATGCTGTACAATCGTTTTTTGTGTTGGTCTTGTTTAGACTTGAAACGTTAGGCGCGCTACTTAAATCAACAGTTGTTACAGCAACAGTAGCTCTACGTTTTGATCGTAAATTTGGTTTATTCGTCGGCGAGACACAGCTTGCGGTGCTATCACGATTATGCAGCAATGGAGAGTCGTTTTGGTCACATAAACCGCTGTAAGGATTGAAAACACCGGCAATTCCACTATCCGATGTATTCGTATTCCAAACATCACTGATCCGATTACACTGAGGACTTTCGGAACAATAGCCAACTCCTGAAGCGGTACGTCTCTTTGGCGGGGCAGGTGGTGGTGGGGCAACACGTCTAGAACGTTGCCTTTGAAGATCAGGAGGACCACGAGAACATCGTTTTTCATTGTGAGAAGACGATTTCGATCTCCGTATTGGAACTATTGTGGATGGAGCAAAACAGTCGTAAATTGTACCGCCACCAGACAATCTGGTGCCGACATCTATGTTGGACGCTGCCACATCGGTTAGAAGCGCCCTAGAAGACCCTGGTTGTGTTACTTCGACGTCAGTTTGTTTATCAATTCGACCGTACATACTTGCCTCAAAGATATTGTTCTGAAATATAAATTGTCTGTAATATACATTACTTTACATATATCAGTGAATAACCGCAACTAAAATAAGCCGGAACCAGAACCTAGTGTTATCACTATATATACTAAAAAGAGTTTTTGTTTATTGAAGGCAAACATGAACACACATTTTTATGTGGTATTTTATGCCACATTTTCACGTTTGTAGAAATTAATGTTTTTTACAGAAATTCTCAGCAATGTGAAATAACTCGAATCTTGTTAATACGGGAATTAAGCGGTAAAGACAAATAGGTAGGTGTTGTCAGCTAACGTTGTCTCTATACTGTTCAGTATACGTCTAAAATGATCTGTTTCGGTTCGTCGCAATCTACGGTCCGCGCAGCTACCTTCAACTTTAATCAAAGATAGTGCAAGTGAAACAAGCTAATGTAGCTAAGCTACGGAGGACGTATACGTTGTATATATTTTAAGAAACTCCGCTTCTTTATATACCATAAATACGTTAGCTATATGCATGTTTATGTGCAATTGATTGGAATGCTAAAGCGGCAGCTGCAATTGCTTTCTGTACTACATAGAGCCAAAGGTATGAGCGTGTAAAATTTTTAAGCGTGTGGGTTTTCGCGCAAATTAAGGCTTGCATGCTCAGAGAGTTTTTTACAGCCCGAAAATTCTAAAACAATTATATATATGAGAGGCACAGTTTTTAACTGGGATCTTGGCGACATGCCAAGTGTATGAATTCGGAGAAATGAGAAACTGTAACGTTAACATACCGTGGAACAACTCATTAAAAATATATTCCTGTTACGAACCAAAGATGTAATTCACCGAAAAATATTTATTAATCTGTGATTCAATAAGGCATAGATGCAGCAAAACTGAAAGTCAGATATCTAATACGCACCCTAAGAGGGTTAACTCTACCTCAGAACTGCTTACGAATCGTGAACAACATATGTATGTATATAATCTATCTATATAAGAATCAAAAGCACAGTAGCACAGAAAACATAGACAGAATTTGCTACAGACCGCATGACACTCGTCCCTTTTGCACCACTCGCCTTGTCTCATCCAAACTACCTCTACACTAAGAGATATGTATAAATACAGTGACGATTTGAAAACAGTACCCATGAAAACCGATATGAACTTATTTTAAGCCACAAATCTATTAATGTACCGTTAGAAGTGGTAATGTCACGGATGACTATATATGGCGTCGGGCCCAACTTTGGCCTCAAATACCAATTGACCTGGGGATACTACATCAAATCTGCAGGTAGCCCCGTAGCAGGTCTATCAACACACCAAAATTCGTTCGAATCGCTAGAGTGGTTACATAGGTACACCTCGACAAAGTTTGACCAAAATTTTGGAAACTTGCCCATTTGCTAAAGTCCCCCATACCCCATAGGGACTCGAGCAAAACAATTTATATACCCATTAATAAAGCTCCCTAGGACACATATTTTGATATCAAAATGGTTCAAATCGGCGCAAGCATTGCCGAGTTATGAGCAAAAATGACCCAAAAAATGGCCCATTTTAGCCATGTACCCCTGGGTACCCCCCTTTCAGCCCCTGTGGTGGGACGTGGGTGGGTCGAATCAGAATAAAACCTTCAAAAGGCACATCTAGAGTATTGTAGCTTTCATATGAGCCCTCACACGTCCATATCGGTTTACGTTGAGATAACGATGTCCTGTTTACAGAGAAAAAATAAAAAATAAACGGACGCCCATCTTTTTCACCATAGTGAGGTTTCGTGAGAATTCTTCGATTCCGAAGCTAGCGCTTCTCCATCTCCGAATTTAATTATACATTTTAAAACCGTTGTACTGTAATTATCATTATAATAATGTACTTCGCGTTAACGACAATATATGACTGGATGTTACTGGAGAATGTGTTGTATTCTCCAGGAGACGCGGATAGCCACAGCTCTTACCTGCTACGGCATCAAACTGTGAGCCTGCTAATTTTATTTTACAAATCACAATATTTTTGAAACAATACGCATAAATTTGCACGTTTCTACTAATAACCAATTAAGTATTGTTAGTTTGCAAACAGTGATTCCAACATTAAAAACCTTGGCTCTTCACAGAAGCGAAAAGTAGAATAACATATTTTGCGTAAATGTCATAATATAAATAAATATAATATAAATAAATAGGATTTGCTCGGACTATCCAGTTATTAATGCACTTGACCCATGGTGCTAAAGAAAGGTTCAATTTGAGTTAACCAAGTTTCCTACACTTAATTTCCCTGTTTGATTGTTATATTGGTTATTGGTTTCTACACAAGAGTGGACTCGACTGACCAATTCTCCGCAGCTGGTTAATCTCATAATGTGATGACCGCCAAAGACAATCGGATAGGATAGAAAAATTTATGGAAGAGATACATGCATGCCACGAAGTCACAATGTGGAAACAGTAATTGGTATTGTCGTAGCACTGTGTTAGCAAGGATATTATGGTCTTTAATTGTTTTATATAACTTGAGAAACTATACAATTTTGGTGCCCGCCTGCTTGGCTTAGTCGCAGAACCTGTAGACTGAGTGCTACGAAAAACAGGTTCGAAATAAATCCCTGCTGCATCATACCAATGACTTTACGGTGCAATGTACTAAGAGCCTAATGCTTAGCATTTATGGATAATATATATGTGCTAAAGTAATGGGCCATGTGATCTTTATGTCATTCGGTGATATGATAGGCGTGACGCCATTTTTCTTTTTGTGACAACTAAAGAAAGAGGAGCCACTGAGTTGATTTCACCCGTATATACAGTCGACCATTTTGCATTTTACAGCACACTGACTCACCGTGAGTAACTCAGTCTGCGATGCTTTTTCTTCACATTTCAATCTCTTGAGCAGTCGCCGTTTTGCACCCCGTTTTCGAGACGGAGGCGAATCTGCTACTGTGCAGTATATCAGCTGAAGTTTTTTCGGTCGCGTTTTTGGCACAAATAGTGCGTTGGCATTATTGCTTGATTTGGGGCCGTAAAACGAACTTTGAAACGGTTGTTGAAGTGCACATGTGAAAAGACCTCGGGTATTTGAGGTAGAATCTAAAATATTATATTAATTAATAGTGCGTTGGCATTATTGGTTGATTTGGGGCCGTAAAACGAACTTTGAAACGGTTGTTGAAGTGCACATGTGAAAAGACCTCGGGTATTTGAGGTATACAGTATCTAAAATATTATATTAAGTAATACTGAAACGATATAATCGGTTAAAATAATTTTTTTTATATTTTAAAACACTTCTTACTTGCAGCGGAAAATTTCTGGGTTCTAAGGGCTATGAAATATATCAAACTAGGTTCATTGTTTTAGCTCTTCAACAGGTTTGCCTTCGGTGCTTCTAAGTTGGTACTAACTATATATATGTCAAAGATTCATTTGCAACATATTTATCAGAAACAGGCATGGCTAATCATTTGGCATTTGCCTCAAAACACACCATTTTGGCACACATAATTATAAATTTTTAGCATCTTTTAATCCATTTAAACGTGGACTGTATTTAGTGACAATCCGGATGAGCAAAGCTGTGGAGGCTTTCGGATTAATAAAATATCTCAGAAGATCAGACCCTATTCCAGAGGTTACAGTAATAACAAGAAAGCCCTCATATATCGCGTCACCATTTTGTCCTAATGGATAATTTAATTAATAATGATATTATATGTAAATATATCCTCAGTCAGTTGCTCAATTTTCTCAGCGTGCATAAATCATTATACCGAAAATCGCATAAAGGCATGTTCACACGCTCAAACTTTTTGCTCAAATTTTGAGCTTGAAATTTGTTCAAATTTTGATCAAAATTTGACGGTAATTTTTAACGAAAAATTGCGATATTTTTAAATTTGAGGACAAAATTTTAGCTCAAACTTTTTCAAATAATTAATCTTGTCGGCGATTGGCTACAGAAATATCCTTAAACTGTTTGAACAGTGTTCACACATTCAAACTTACCAAAAGTGCAAAAAAGATGCTTTCATCTTTGATCAAAATTTGAGCTTAAATTTTGATCAAAATTTGAACAAAAAGTTTGAGCGTGTGAACACGCCTTTATTGACAGAACTTTAGCCCAAATTTTATTTATATAAATTCAAGTGCCAAATGCCAAGTTCAATATCTGAACAGAAAACAGATTGGAATTTAATGTTAAAAATCCTGACTAGTCAAAAGAAATTGAGCTTCCTTATAAATATCTCATGAAATAATATATTCGCAGTCAATACGTAGAGTAGGGTTATAGATTTAAAATCATTTAACGATAGTAAAAGTTCTACCGAATTCTGTCTTCTAATAATCTTCTAACTCAAGCTTCGTCGCTCATTAAAACGACTTTACCGTTCAAAGATATAGGACAGATACCATAATGATATTCAGTTTCGCTCATTAAAACGACTTTACCGTTCAAAGATATAGCATAGATACCATAATGATATTCAGTTTCGCTCATTAAAACGACTTTACCGTTCAAAGATATGGCACAGATACCATAATGATATTCAGTTTCGCTCATTAAATACTTTACAGCAATACGTAACTGAACGAGTAA
>JASANE010009818.1:0-27665 GCA_030248225.1 Trileptium ribeirensis
TGCAACAACTCAATTTACTGTACTTATCTTTTCAGCAATTAGTAGACTCGTTTATATATTATTATTATAGAAGATTCTGATACGGATAATTATTCAGATATTTCTGCCGACGTCTATTTGGATCCTAGGCTGGATCCTAATGATTACGAATATGAACCTTCCTCTTCTGAGGAAAGCTCCAGCGACATGTCTGAATCCGATGCAACATCTGAGGAGGAGGATGAAATTTCTAATACTGAAGGTGGCGTTGACGACGATATAGGGGGCGTGTCCACGGCGTCCTCTGTCGTGGCGTGGTCAGATATCGAAGCAACAACTATGAATTTGCAATTTACAGATCATCCTGGTCTTAAAGCTAATGTTACGGGCAGCGGTCAAAATGGAGCAGTGACACCCTACGATCTTTGGCGGATTTTTATCAGTGACGACGTTATGAACACTATGGTTGACTGCACAAACGCATATGCACAAAATTACATCGGCACCCATCAGCAACGACGTTCCTCTAGAGTGAAGAAATGGACAATAGTAAATAACGACGAAATGGAAGTTTTTATTGGAATTATAATAGCAATGGGGCTGAATAAGCTTCCCAATCTTCGCAATTATTGGAGCAAAGATCCGCTGTACGCTAATTATTTTATCAAAAATGCCATGTCTCGTGATAGATTCGAAATCATTCTTCGTTTTTGGCACTTTGCGCCAATTAATGATGTAGGTTCAAGTTCTCGCATTGCAAAACTTCAGCCATTCTTGGATTATTTCGTGTCAAATTGCAAGGTATCATACGTAGTCAACAGCGACATGGTTATTGACGAGTCTATGGTCCCATGGCGCGGGCGCCTCATATTTCGGCAGTATATACCCGGAAAGAGCCATAAATATGGAGTAAAAATTTACAAACTGTGCGATACTAATGGTTATACACCAAATATGCTTGCGTACGCTGGTAAAGGAACCACTGCCACCAAAAATGAGACATCGCACAGCGAGGAAGAGGTGATAAACCTGAGCGAAAATATGTTGGATCGCGGTCGTACGTTGTACACAGATAATTATTACAGCTCAATCGATTTGGCAACGAAAATGTTGAACTGGGAAACCTATTTTTGTGGAACCTTGCGCAAAAATCGAAAAGGCAATCCGAAAAATGTTGTTAACAAGCAGCTCAAGCGGGGAGAATGTTTTGGTTTGCAGAATAAGGAGGGTGTAGCTATTCTAAAATGGCGTGACCGCAGATACGTTTTGATGGCCTCTACATGTCCAGCACATGACAGTTCGCTTGTACCAACGGGAAAAGAACGAAAGGGAATCCCTGTTGTAAAGCCAAGAGCTGTATTAGATTATAATACGGCAAAGAAAGGAGTAGATTTGGCTGACCAAAAATCTGCCTACTATACATGCCTACGGCGCTCTGTAAAGTGCTACAAAAAGCTGGCGGTGGAGATTTTGTGTGGTATTTCTGTTGTCAACGCTCATTATTTACTAAACTCAGCTTTTCCACGTTCCAGTAGATCTACAGATATCCTTACATTTCGGGAAAATCTTGTCTACCGCTTAGTCACGAAAGAAGAAAAAGTTCCGCTGCCGAAAGGCCGCGACAGAGGTAGGCCGGTGCATGCCGCGAGGGTTCCATCGGCCGGTCCTGACACCCATTCTCTTGGTAAACGGCATGGCGCTGCCCGGAAAGTGCGAAAACGCTGTATTGGCTGCTATGACAGGTTGAAAGCGCAACATGGATGGAAGGAAGCCGCAAGAAAAGCTAAAAAGGTTAAAACATTCTGCAGAAACTGTGATAGTGAACTAAGCATTATGTGAGGAATGCTTTGCAGAGAGGCATTAGCAACATCGCAAAATGTTAAGCTCGGCATTAATATGTCTGTGACTGATGGGCGCATGTAGTTATTTCCAACCTTGTTTGAAAAATATCATTTGTTTTTACGTATATATACTGAATTTTACTGGTGGTATTTTGCTCTAAAATGTTGTTTACATGCGCTAAGGCAGAACATTTAATGTTACAATGTAGACTATTTTCAGCGTGTCTCAGGATTACTGTAGAATTCTGACCCACCGGTGGGTCAGCAGCCCTCAGTGCACAACAAACCTGACCCACCGGTGGGTCAGTTAGCGCTGAATGTGTTAAGGAACTGCACAACGCGCGTGGAAACATACTTTGTTAGTACAAGGCGGCGCAATATGCGTTGATGCCAATTGACAGTGGATGGGTATGAAAGCGTTAAAGTTATTGTTACTGAACTGTCATTACCTGATTGGAAATCGCTAACTCTGTGCCAGTAATGAAATCGGCTGTTGCATAAATTTGTGTAGCTGCTTGATGCCATTGGTAAACAAAAAAATATCATAAATACGGCGAAAGTGGGAGTTTTCTGAATCAGTTGGTCGAGCTGAGCTTAAAACGATTTCATTTGGGCTGAAAACAAAGACCTCGTTTTTATGTGTTTAGAGCTTTAACTTCAATTACTAATAATATTGGTCAATGTGTTACGAATGTTTTGTTTCGGCGTACTGTGCAGTAAACATTTATATTTTCTCTTTACACTATGGAGCGAACTAGGGATTCTATGTGAGGAAGCCGTGTAAATTCCAAATCTTACAACCTCGATTACAGCAAACATAGGAAACTTTCGCATAACCACCTGTCGGGTAAAGTCTTATAACTTTTTTGATATTATACTAGTGAAGCGTTGGCCCAGAAAAGCCAATATCCGACACTAAAACCAACAATAAGCACACATTTAGGTGCATTTCCCACAGCTTTTCATCAAATATGAAATTTGGCGCCAACTTTAAGCTTATACACTCCAGATTGGGAAGTAGTTGAAAAACGATATATCATTGGAAAGCCTTCGTAAAGCTACATGGAATAGGCCTATTAGTATGCGAATACCTCGTTTACTTATCGAAAGAAGTGACTAAAACTGGAGGGTGTGCCCGAAAAATGAGCCAAAATGACGTCATTTTGCCCTATAACTTTTCCCACGGGAAAAAATTAATAAATAGGGCTCCGTCACTACACCTGAATCGACCGTTGCGGTTCGAATGAGCTATCTTGCATCAAAATCCGCCCAACCGTTATCAAGATTCAAGCGCGACAGACAGGACCTCCTCAACTCCAGAGCCAAAATTGAGAATTCTCGTACCACTCGAATTCAACAATAGGTTTCAGTATCTCCTCACCATTCAATCTCATATAACGTATAGGGTAAAAATCTTTTTATAGGTTATCATGTACAATATTTCAACGACTATGGGCGCCAGATGTGTTTTGCGTGTAATCTAATATACATGGCAAAATCGAGTTTTTGGGATTTGGAGTAACAGACAGTGGATACGGTGTTGTGCATTGCAAAAGCGTCGTCATGATATATAGGTAGCAAACTTATGTGATATTAAGGCTATATGTATGCTTAGAGTCGTTTCTTCAAAGGTATGGGGCAACGGTAGAGACAATCTGTAAATTATCATGTGGCGACGGCCTACTCTAGTCCGTTTGTTTCCATTAAATAAAATTTCCAATTTAATAAAAATTAACTAGATTACACAATCCTAATGTTTTAAGAAAAAACAATTCATATATATTGTTATGATCCGATTTTTAAACTATCGTAAGATATCACAGCATCGCTGTTGAATAAACTAGTAAATATGGCAAATTACAGATGCAAAACGTTTTTATATCCATAAACTGATCGTATAATAAATGGCTTTTGAAAACAACACATACGTAGAATTTGTATTTACATTATGCATCATTTACCTTGATGTGTGCACCTAGGGCCGGATTCTGTCACAGAGCCAATCCCGGCTCGTGACAAAAAGGCACAGCAATATCCCCGGCCCTTCATAAAATAAATAGCTAAGCTATGCTAGTATATTGGTATAAGCCGGGAGTGGCTATGTCTCAGGGTTTGATAGCCGAGACGGACTACAGAAAAAATATATATTACATTCAGTTTAGCAGATTGCGTTACAGGAAAAATATTTCGCTCTAGGCCCAAAAAAGGCAAAATTAGTAGTAATTAACCTAAAACGCATAAATTCAGGTAAAATAAATACGTAAAATATAGCTATTTTCAAAATTTTTGTTTAAGCGCCTTTTCCGAGCCAACCTAGTAGCTATGTAAAACACGCTTTTTTATGTATGAAAATTACGCTATTGTAACTGGAAGGATGTTTTACGAACATATGACAGTAAATATCACAAATTTCCATTGTTCAGCGATTTTCCATTGCCATATTTCCGGCTTTTAGAGTCTATTCCGACCCTTGTGACAATTTATCAGCCTCTCTTTACTATTAGCTAAATATATTTATAGGTTCTTGTTTGGCCCAAAAAATGCCACACTGGCTGGTCGCAGCTAGAAAAGCATGGCTTTAGACACGAGGCAGAGTGACAAAATCCGGCCCTGCTGTACACATCTTAAGGCTAATGATACATTATATAGTCGTCTGAAACATTTATTCTTTGGCTAAACTTCAAAAAATTTAACTTTCTGAATTATAGTTATGTTAAGGCTCATCGCATTGGTTTCAGTCGAGGTGCGGTAGTTACTGATTCCCTCGCATTGAGCTGTTTTACTATAACCGTAGATTTCGAGTGTCCGTCGTCTTAGGAGGAGGGGCAAAATCTTTGGAAGTCCAAATTATTCTTAATTGCCCTAAAATTTACCCCAATGATTCCCAATTTTATAGTCGTTATATAGTCGTCTGAAACATTTATTCTTTGGCTAAACTTCAAAAAATTTAACTTTCTGAATTATAGTTAAGGCTCATCGCATTGGTTTCAGTCGAGGTGCGGTAGTTACTGATTCCCTCGCATTGAGCTGTTTTACTATAACCGTAGATTTCGAGTGTCCGTCGTCTTAGGAGGAGGGGCAAAATCTTTGGAAGTCCAAATTATTCTTAATTGCCCTAAAATTTACCCCAATGATTCCCAATTTTATAGTCGTTATATAGTCGTCTGAAACATTTATTCTTTGGCTAAACTTCAAAAAATTTAACTTTCTGAATTATAGTTAAGGCTCATCGCATTGGTTTCAGTCGAGGTGCGGTAGTTACTGATTCCCTCGCATTGAGCTGTTTTACTATAACCGTAGATTTCGAGTGTCCGTCGTCTTAGGAGGAGGGGCAAAATCTTTGGAAGTCCAAATTATTCTTAATTGCCCTAAAATTTACCCCAATGATTGCCAATTTTGGTTGAATGTTTTGTAATTTCTCCTATTTTTCCCAATTTGCAACTTTTTTGCTGCAATTTTGGCCGCGCCTTCGGTTGAAATAGTCATTTATATCTTTTAAATGTATATAAATATATCTTAAATTTTATCCTAAAAACTTTAGCAATGCTTTTGTAATTAAATTTAGACAAAAAAATCTTTATATTATCCGTTAACCAACATTTAAAAATGCTAACTAAGCAAGCGGACAACCAAATGTTTCAGCTAAGAATGAGACCATATATTTCCAAGATCGTTCAGACGCTTTTGCGTCGTATATAATTTTCTTGGTTGTATCGTTAGCGTCCGGATTGGTGTAGGAATGGCCGACGTCACCGAATGCAATAAGTTGCCAGTCGGCTTTCCGCGCTGTAAGCTCTTGACATATTTCCATCATCTGAAACAACTGAACTACTGTAGTTTAACGTTACACCCATCTCAACAACTAATAGTATGACCTTGGATGATATCTGGCATAACTGTTATAGACATTCAGTTACTTTCGACTTTTTATACATAAATTTTTCACTTTTATAGATATAGGTTTAAAAAAACTCATGAATAGATGCATACGCGTCATCTACCTAGAAAAGATATTTTGTTTCGTATTATTTTGTTTAAAAGATGTATTATCGTACATGTTCATAAAGGGGTAACTATGTAACAATCCTTTTAATATTGACATCTTTCATCAACCGAAACAAAAACACTCCTGTAGATTAAATGTTATACCCTTTTCAACTACTAAGGATCTTAGGATATTAGGACCTTGGATTCTATCCGGCATAAAGTAGTGCTATATTATATTAGACATTCAGATTATATTTAACTATATAGAGATTTATTCGTCAATATATGGTGGCGTCGAAAACTCATATATATGTCATATATATGTATAGTAATTGCGCTCAAAAGACATTTTACGTTTCAATAGTTGACAATATGATCCTGCATGCTCGTAAGGTAACTCCTCCTCCTCCCGCCCCCGGTTACAGGAAGACCTCAGGGAGGGCTAAACGCCAACCCGTCGGCCCCGGCAACCTTTCCTCGAGGACCTCAGACCTTAAGCATGTATGGATATTATGTGTTGAATTTACCATTTCCTTTCTTCCATGATGGCTTGGACCAATGTATAACAAAGCTGTCCTAACAAGTGTTCGATAGATCTGTATTGATGAAAATTCTAAGTCTATATGCGAAATAACTTTTTTGGTATAGACTGCAGTGCCAAAGTCAAGCTTAGTTGCTCAAGCTATATGTAAACTGTGCTATCTTCTGTATAGTAAAGGAGCTATTAAGGAACTAAATAACTTTGAATGCTTTATACCGCTATAATTGCTAGAAGCTGTTGCACAGAAGTTGCTACATATCTTTCCGGTGTAAACAATTGTTATTCATAGTTTTTACATTTGAGGTTTCTTTCAATTCTTGTGTGCATATTTTCCGTAACTGCGCCAGTATTAAAATATGCGTAGAATTAACTGCTTATTTTTGGAAAACATCGAGGAACTGTACATTTGCCATGATGCAAGTGATTTATGATATTTTTACACCTAATTAAAGCCCAGGCATTACTCCAAGTTGTACAGTTGTCGTTTTATACATATTTTGTATAAATCAGCCACGACGCATTCAGACATAAAAAACAAGAAATTTTATTTGTTTTGTCTACTTCGGAACACCGGATGTCTATTAAGGAACAAATGCCGTTTTTAAGGGACACTATAGGTAAAAGTAAAAAATAACATTTTAGAGCAGTTTATCTGCATTAGAATGAAGAATAAGCAATTATACTATTTCCATCTTTTCATGTGGGTCACCGAATAGGAAATAGCAGAAACCGGTAACATAAAAACAAGACTCGTGTAGGTGCTAGGCTCATATTGTTCCAATGTCCTCGTTTTCCCGACTAAAATTGTGAGGTTTTGTATGTTCCACAGTATAAATTGACACACATTTTATTTATCTTTCTGACCGTTTTCCTTATTTTCGTGGCACCAAAAGTGTTAAATAGGAAAGCGGGAAAACAATCTTAGCAATAATTTCATATCGCCCTTCCGCATTTTCCCAATTTTTTTTATATTCTCGTTTTCCCAATTTTCCTTCTTGAAATCTTCCTATTTGAAACAACTCACCCAATTTTTCCGTGCAATATTTTACAGCCAAATAAAAAATTTCTTCACCCATCTATGTGGGCAGACGCACAGCTGCACTATTTTTAGAGGTTGATCAAATCAATATCAAAATAGGCTGATCTAGATAATGTGTTTTTATTATAATCACATTTAATAAGGATATCAGTCTGTGTTGAAAATAGGGATATCTCTTGGGGATTAATAAGGATATCACTTGCGGACTAAAATAAAACTCCTATTATGCTGTCCACCTGGTGGCGGGAAAAGTTTAGGCTCGGGTCTAGAGCTAAGCCGAACCTGCTTTGGTATCTGACGAGCAGAGCCAGAAACTAGAGTCAAACCTGGGCCTGAGGCAATCTGTCAGTGAAAGCCAAATATACATACTGTATCTGAAAAGGGGTAACCCAACTGAGGGATTTCCAGATGGACCGGGGGACCTTGGGTGGGAGAAATAAGGTTTCATCAGGTCAAGACGGATGACCCCCAGCGTAACCATCAGACGGAAAATATCAGAAATGCTTTAAAAATCATGGAATCTCAAGAGCAGAGGCGAGCACGGCACATGGAGAGTCGAGCCGATCCTGTTAGTATCCTGAGCAGAGCCGGACATGGTTTGGAAAGACAGCCAAACCTTAAAATCCGACTCTTTTTCTCCTCTACTAACTTTTAACAATGAATTCGATTTGTATGATGAACTGGATAGCAAACAATTTGTTTCCCACAGAAGTGAAATCAAATTCACTCCTGGCACAATTTGTAGCTACCATCCAAAAATGGTAAGCCTAAACTGTCTTGCGAGCTTAAAGACAGTGGTGAAATAAGTTATACCGTCATGAATTCTGCCGCAACGCAGAGTAATTAAATATTTGTTTTTGCGAAAGATACCAAATACGCCAACTAAACGAATGTTCCAATATATTTCGAACAACGCCTAATAAAATGAACAATTTAGTCATGCCCACGACAACGCTCACTGGCTCCATAAAAGGAATCAAGAAGCGAACCTTAAAAGGAATCAGTTATTATTTGACAGCGTGCGCTAAAAACAAACCAAATTTTTGTAACATTGTCATGCAACCAAATAGTAATTTCCAATAGCCCCATTTGTAAGAACATGCTGGATTGGGCAGCATACGGGTACCTGCGCGCAGCTCTGATTTCGTCCTGAAGAGGGACAAATCCCACTTTGCTAAGTCAGTTATTTATCGCTATTATATTGCCAGTTATATAAGTAGAGGCAGAAGTGGCGTAATTATAAGCTAAATATCATTGATCTATCATATTCCCGTGACCATAGTGTGAAAATTTGTTAATAATAATTTAGCAACTGTTTCTTAAAAACGAACATGTTCCTTAAAAGCAGACGCGTTCCTTAAATGCATGTAATCTGTTTTTTTAAATGACAAAATAGAGGTATTAGGGAGCAAAATATTCAATGATTAATAACTGAATAAATATCAGTCGAAACTCACTAAAATTTCACTCAATAATTTATTATATATACTGTCTATTATGTCCGTAGTAGCTTATAGTGTCCATCATTTAGTGTGCGTTGAACAAGCGACGTTATGTTCCTTAAATGACAACTTTGCAACCTAACAGTTCCCTAAATGACTGCTTTACCATATATGCTATTGCCAAGACAAGCCTAGGCATAGGTCCTTATGTAAACATTACTCTATTTCCAGTTTTTTACGTCTCAACTTTAAAAAATTTAGCCAAACTGGGTATAGTGAGAGACTGGCTAGTTGTAAAACAGATCTACCCGTCGAAGAAACGAAATTTTTCATGTTTTTCTGTGTCTCAACCTTAGAAAATTTACTTCTATTCCACCGGTGCTGTATATATATTATGGGACCGGTACGTGGCATGAGAAATGCAGCAAACCTCTATCAGCTCGATACTTCAGAGAATTTTTAGTGCCGGCGCATTCTTGGGCTAATAAAGTTTACCGAAAGCCCAGCCGACTGTCACTGTGTTACTGAATAAGCTCAAGCAAGATCGCGTTTGTATACCCAGCCACGTGCTGCGCATCTACGCAAGGACGAATTACGCGAAAACAGGTAGATCTCTCCACCGCATGGAAACACCTTCGAGGCGGAGCATTCGAACTATGACGACGCTCCGGTTATTGCAGATTGCGAACATCACTTCGTTCATGTCTTGCATCAACGATGGTGCCGAGACCCAATTAGCAGAGAACGCATTAGCAGCACCAAGCATTGATGTTTCCGGACGTCATGACACCACGGAGGCATCCAGTGACCAACGAGGTAATATATACATTTTACATATGTATTTTACTTCGCCGTAGAAGGTGATTTGAAAAAAGCATTTTTTTCCAAAAATTACGAAGCTGTACGCGCTTAGGAATGACTTGGCACGTAAGCTGCACAAATGCTTTTAATTTGTGAAACAATGTATTTGGTCGAGTGAAGTGTTAAAACCAATGCTCAGGGTCCAATTTACTCTTTGTAGAACGACATAACTTATAACCGATCAACATTTATTGCTAAATGCACGATATGTTTCTATCTCACCTTATCAGGAGGAGCAACTGGATCATCAAATCCATGAAGAACCATCACCTTGGCCTGGATATTGGCTTCAGTACTCCACTCGCTCGGCTTGCTGTAACTGCCATGCCATGAAATAACACTGACCACTCCTACGTTGGCACGAGCCATATCCAAAACAGCAAGTCCGCCGAAGCAAAATCCCATGGCAGCTACCTAAAAACATGCTATATCATTTTTGTCTGTGTTCAAGTACGATATCAAAGCCTTTTTCTGTATGAAATTTTTGGTAGTGAGTTGTGAGTACCGGCAGATAAAACGAACGAGACATACTGTGCAAGACTGTACCATTTTAGTGGTGAGATCAAAGTTTGGCACGGTTGTTTCTGAACCATATCGGGTTCAGTTTGGATCGACTTTAACAAACAGATCTTAGGTATTGTCTTGTTTCGGCTCTTCACGAACCATGTCCGACTCAGTTCGGTTCTTCCGATCGAAAGCCAGGCTTGCATTTTAAGCTCCTAAGCAATTAATTATAAAAGTTTGTGGTTCCATAACATATAAGGAAAAGCATAATATACATACAAACCAACAAACGAACTACATACAGTTGCTTATAGAGCTTTTAAGAGTAAAGAGCCGAGGTTATTTCGGTTGTTCTTACTGGTGGCAGACTATTGTACTGCGCGTAAGCTGCCATAATTATGTTTCTTGCTACATAGAAGGAGCTTTTAAAAGCAGACTGCAGATTTTCCAGACAGACTAGGCTTCACTCGGCTAGGCTCTCATAAATAGATCTTATGCGGTGTTCACGTTATAAAGTCCCCGCTATTTAGTACTGTTGTACTTCTGTGGTTGCGACCCTACCGCATAGACAGTCTGGGTCACAGCCGTACCGTTAATCAACTGCCGAGTGTATACGATATATCTTTATCTACAACATTTTTTGTTTGCTGTGTCGTACACACCCCTAGCTCCGATTTTGGCGCGAATTAACGAAAACTGACACCATCTGTAGCTAATGGGGTGTATTAGGCAGCTGTACCGTGTAGTTGTTAAAAATTTCGATATTTCTAACTAGACTTGACGAGACAACGCCGCACACCGTCAATAAAACAGCAAAAAAGAAGCGTTTTGCTCAACACCGCCGAGAAGTGGCAACACCCTTAAAGCTAGCTACCTTGAAAAATTTTATAAAATACATGGGTGTGTCTAAGACACCCTGTTACTGACAGTGTGCCTGACACTACGTGGTGAACACAGGTACTAAATGTTTGGGACATTATAGCGTGAACGATGCATTAGATTATGGCTCAGCTGTCGACTCTTCAGATATCATATGGCGGAGTAGCCTTAGCTTGGCTCCTGGGCCGAGCCTAGACCCAAAATTCTCACCTCTACCACATTCTACAAGGCGATATATATGCAAAAGTTTAACCCATTATTGTTCGCTCGGCTTGCGATGTTCATTAAGAAACCGAGCATCACGGATCGGTTAGGAACAGATAGTGTAGTGGTTTGAATATGCCGCCTTCAACCGTACAATGTGGGTTCAATTTCTAGCACCGGTTTGAGATTGTCAAAGATTGCACGATACTCAAATAAAATCGGGCGTTAAAGGGTTAAACCAAAACTCCCGTCTAAATATATAACTTTATATATATACCTTAGCACCATCCACATGTGGATTTTTCTTAGCCATTTCTAAACCACCAACAGTTCGTTTAAGTAATTCGTCACGATTGGAAGCCAAAGGTTTCGCAAGAGCCATGCTTTCGTCTGGATTGTTGCCACGAATACCTTTGCCATAGACATCCAGTGCGATACCAACAATTCCGCATCTGCAAATCAATTGAGAGCGAGAAGAGGCTATAGATTTACATCAAAATTTTATTCGAGAACAATTGTGTATTGTGTTGCAAATTAACGTTATTTTAACAAGGTAACGATGCCAGGATGTAACATGTATAATACGCATATGTTTATTCATGTAAAATTTTGGAACACGGTTTAAGTTGATGTTCACCACGCGTTTATAAATGCATTTTAATGCAAATACTGCTGCTACACAAAGTTCTTTCAAAAGTCTAACAGTTAAAATAGCCAAAAAACATATGACAATTGCCAAAATGTCAGAGACATTTATGGGCTTGTATTATGTAGTAGCATAATCAACTATATAAATGACGGAGGTTTATGCATTATCTATGAGTACAGCCCAAGATTTGTTTGAAAGAGTGGTGTCTAGCGTATCAGGAAAATCATGGTTCGGCTCGTAAAAGCTCTTTTAAAACAACAAACATTACAACAAGTGATATCACAACACAAATCTGCCAAAAGGAATGCAAAATGCACAGACTACCTAAATATTGTGCGTAGTTCGCGTTATGTCCCCAACATTTGGAACCTATGTGCATCACACAGTGTCAGGCACACTGTCGACAACAGGGAGTCTTATAGACAAACACATGTATTTTATAAATTTTGTCAAGGGTAGCTAGCTAGTGGTGTTGCCAGTTAGCGATGGTGTGGACCAAACTGCTTCTTCTTTGTTTTTTATTGACGGTTCTTATTCTTTGCATTATCTCGCCAACAGCTATACGGTCGAGATAGAAATATCGAAATTTTTAAAAAACAACACAGTACAGTTGACTAATACGCCGCATTAGCTACAGACTGTGTCAGTTACAGTTAGTTCGCGCCAAAATTGGTAGCTAGGAGAGTGTACAGCACCGCAAACAAAAATGTAGTAGTTAAAGGTATGTCGTACACGGTCGGCAGTCGATTAACGGAATGGGTGTGACCCAGACTGTCCTTGCGGTAGGGTCGCAAACACAAGGAGACAAAAGTTCCAAACAGCGGGTACATCATAAGGTGAGCGCCGCATTAGGGAGTCGCAAACTTTTATTGTTAAGAGTTTGAGAGCTGATTCTGGCTTGTTATCGGAAGAGTCAAGCAGCATACTGTCCTAAACGAGCTGAGTCGAGCAAGAACTTGAAAAACATGACGATGTGCCACTTATTAAATATCCAGTAAACTTTAAGGCAGTATCGGAACCTGGATTTCACATTAGAGATATTCTTAGGCTTCCGCGATGCAAATCCCTCTGGGTGCAGCATCACTCGGGCACTCGAGGCGCCGCATCACCCCCCGAAGAGGCGCCCCACCCCCACCGCCACTCAGAGGCGCCGCACCCCTCGCACCGCCACGGTGTGCGTCATAATCCCGATCCGCAGCATATTCCCGAGGCGCAGCAGCCCTCCGAACAGCAGCCGCACCAAGGAGCACGACCCTTCCTTCGATGCGCTACCATCCGCAGGCACTCCCTCTGTGTCGCCCGTTCCGAAGTGCTGTCCCCCTAAGGGCCGCACCACCCCCTTCCCCGTAACGCTATAGCCCCAACCTAGGCCCGCACCGCCCGCCGTCCGAGGCGCCGCAGACCCTCCCTCCAGGCGCTGCACCCCACCACCGTGGCAACCCGCAAACGGTCCATCCAAATATCAGGCACCGAACCCCCCCCCCCGCGGCGCAGCATCCTCCGAGGAGCAGCAGCCCTCCAGAAGAGGCGTAGCACACCTCCGTAAGGAATCGGACCCCTCCTCCGAGAAGGCGCAGCCACTCCCGCTGTGCCACCCCCGTCCCCCCAAGCACCGTCCTCCACAAAGGCGCCGCAGCCCCCCCCATTTTATTGTTAGGTCTGAGAGCTGATGCTAGCTTGTTATCAGAAGAACCGAAGGCGAGCCCAGTACGAAAAGCCGAGTGGATCGAGAATTCCAAAAACATTGCCTTTGCCGGCTATAATAAAAATCCAGCAAACATTTATGCAGTGGCGGATCCCGGCTTTCACTGTGGCACGATCTCGACGTTCCGCACTCCCCGAGTCGCCGCTCTCCCTCCAAGATACCGCTCGCCCCGATGCGCGCACCCCTCCCAGACACCGCCTGAAACCGACCCACGGGTCCCCCTGGATCCGCTCTTGCTTCTATTCTAGGCCCGCATGTGATGATGCCCACTTTACGGCATAACTAATTACGTCGCAAGCACTTAGCAAGCCACGTATCTGACTACGAAGAAATTTATTCAGTAATATAAATAAAGGGAATATCATCCTTATTGCGTTGTCTAGAAAATGAAACAAAATTAAGGCTGAAATATGATGGGAAACAAAATAATATCGACGTGCACGTGCGTATTGTATTTATCAGAGCATGAGTTTCTGGAATATAACGTGGCTCCGTAAATAAATTTCTTTTCGGTAAAAGCCGTGCTCTTAAAATTTTTCTTAATGCGCTCCGTTCATGCAGTAAATCTTATGCTACCTAGGGCGTAATAATAAAAATAAGTAACCAGCGCCATCTGTGTCAGATACTGGCCAAACTTTATTTCTTAAAAATGTATATATACCTCCAAAAAGTTAGCGTCGGTTTACAAAAAATTCCAAAAAACTTCATTAAAATGTCCCAGTATTGGAATAAAACATATGATAGGGAAACTGCCGTGTCCACATAATAAAATCTGTACTTGCACGAAGCGTGCGTAATGTTATCATGAAACTGGATCTATACATACAACCTCTGCTTAAGTCGAAGCTTTAAACTAAGTCTATTTTACGGATTGTGTCGAGATCGTCTACATATGACTAAAACAGTATTCGCGGCAGCCTTTATGGAACAATGCTGCAAGCCATAAAACATAGCCGAGACCTTTGCCTGATTTTCGTGTGTTAATAGCGGAATAAAATACTGTTCCACTAGAAATTTTGGCTTATCGTGTATCCAACGGAAGACAAAGAAATCTCCATCAATTTAGTTTCATTTGCAATCAGTGGCGGATCTTGGAAATGGCTGACAGGGAACGGTTTATTACTGAATTTTTTTCGACTACTATTTAACTACATATTTTTCATTTTTTTTCCGCATATTTTATGTTTGTGTGATATGTTAATACTCTGACTGACTGAGGGAGAGGGGGCACTCCAGTGCTGCATCCGCGAGTGCTTGCCATAGTAGTACAGCTACACACAAAACGACGCAGTTTTATAGTGTTGTTTCAAAATTTCGATCTATAAAGTTGGATTCTTCAGTACAACCAGTGCCGAAGATTGACTATCTCCCGACCGTAAGGCCCCTCACACCCTTGGAGCACCTAAAATTTTTTTGATTTTTAATCACTTCGAGCAGACGAGTGTTTGAATTTGTATTAGGAAAAGACGCAATGAAAGTTCTTAAAATATTTGGCACACAGAATTGTCTTGTTTGTCTTGTTCTTGTCTTATTTGTGTTGTCTACGGACCGTCTTTGTGGCTGTAAAAGCCTAACACTTTAGCGCCGACCGTTCACAAATAATGTACACCGCACATTAGGAACAGTTGTGTTAACTGAGTTTGTCGTATATTGCCTGTTTTACACGTGCGTTGTTGTTCGTTTGCTTTGCGAGGTTCCTTAAGGACCTCCCAGATGGTTCAGTGGTTTGCGTATTCCGCTACAACCCGGATTAGATCCGCGGTGCATACTTGAGTTTGTCAAATATTGGCTCGACAGCTAAAGGGTTACTTCCTTTCGGCTTTTTCTTTCAGAAAATAAAATTAGAGTGCATAGATACAAACATAAACGCATAGAGGGTATTGAAAGTATGCTTCAAAGCGCAAACGACAAAAAATGAAAAGTATATGATGTAAATATAAAATATGTTCTATAAAATCACCAAACATATGGTTTCTCACAGCATAATTGTACATCTGTCACATGATAGTTTGGGCCACATAATAGGCCATTCACACTAGAGTTTGGAGATTGCGGTGGGGTAAATCATACAACAGAGCCGGGCCTTAGTACAAACATGAAGAGATTGCTATTTTAAAGTGACCGGCTTGATTAAGAAATAAATATTTTTGTCTTCAAACAATGAAAGTTTGAATTTTCAACGTTGCACTAACCATTTTAAATTAGTTTTAGTTTCAAAAATTTATAGATCACATTTTGTTTAGGATTTTTGTATAAGAATTGGAAGAACGGGTTAAGTATGTCCTAGCAGTTTGATCTAAAAAGTCATGCTGTCTTGACACAAACAGCATCGCTTCGATTTCTTTTTTTCTCACGAAAACGTAAATAATATAACGTCCATATTAAATATTAGTAAATCAAACGTCAAGCTATGAATTTCTGAAATTCTACTTACAAATCAGCCATATTTGAAACACACCACTCACTATATATATATTCAAATCTTTACGTGCAAAGCAGCCATCTTTTCAATAAAGATATACTATTTTCAAATCTATTTAATATAAAAAGCTCATTTAGTAAATTTTAATCCCTAAATTTTAGGGAACAATTTCTCGACTAGTTTCCATATAATTTTTCCACATATTTCAGATTATTTACAGCTGTCTCCAAAGTTCTACGCACATTTGGTTTTTATTTTGTTTTCAGTGATTGTTCAGGCGGTAAATTTATATCTATGAAAATTGGAGTATGTACTCAGATTAAAAGGCAAAACTTACTTAGCCAGCTTATCAGCATACGCATCGCTATACTCTCGTCGGCCGTAATAAGCGTGGACTATTAAAACGCAAGGCTTTCGTTTAGAAAAATCTTTAGTACTCAGATTAAAAGGCAAAACTTACTTAGCCAGCTTATCAGCATACGCATCGCTATACTCTCGTCGGCCGTTAAGTGTGGACTATTAAAACGCAAGGCTTTCGTTTAGAAGAATCCTTAGTACTCAGACTAAAAGGCAAAACTTACTTAGCCAGCTTATCAGCATACGCATCGCTATACTTTCGTCGGCCGTAATAAGCGTGGACTATTAGAACGCAAGGCTTTCGTTTAGAACGATCCTTAGTACTCAGATTTAAAGGCAAAACTTACTTAGCCAGCTTATCAGCATACGCATCGCTATACTTTCGTCGGCCGTAATAAGCGTGGACTATTAAAATGCAAGGCTTTCGTTTAGAAAAATCTTTAGTACTCAGATTAAACGGCAAAACTTACTTAGCCAGCTTATCAGCATACGCATCGCTATACTCTCGTCGGCCGTAATAAGCGTGGACTATTAAAACGCAAGGCTTTCGTTTAGAAGAATCCTTAGTACTCAGATTAAAAGGCAAAACATACTTAGCCAGCTTATCAGCATACGCATCGCTATACTCTCGTCGGCCGTAATAAGCGTGGACTATTAAAACGCAAGGCTTTCGTTTAGAACAATCCTTAGTACTCAGATTGAAAGGCAAAACATACTTTGCCAGCTTATCAGCATACGCATCGCTATACTCTCGTCGGCCGTAATAAGCGTGGACTATTAAAACGCAAGGCTTTCGTTTAGAAGAATCCTTAGTACTCAGATTAAAAGGCAAAAATTACTTAGCCAGCTTATCAGCATACGCATCGCTATACTCTCGTCGGCCGTTATGTGTGGACTATTAAAACGCAAGGCTTTCGTTTAGAAGAATCCTTAGTACTCAGATTGAAACGCAAAACATACTTAGCCAGCTTATCAGCATACGCATCGCTATACTCTCGTCGGCCGTAATAAGCGTGGACTATTAAAACGCAAGGCTTTCGTTTAGAAGAATCCTTAGTGCTCAGATTAAAAGGCAAAACTTACTTAGCCAGCTTATAAGCATACGCATCGCTATACTCTCGTCGGCCGTAATAAACGTGGACTATTAAAACGCAAGGCTTTCGTTTAGAAGAATCCTTAGTACTCAGATTGAAAGGCAAAACATACTTAGCCAGCTTATCAGCATACGCATCGCTATACTCTCGTCGGCCGTAATAAGCGTGGACTATTAAAACGAAAGGCTTTCGTTTAGAAGAATCCTTAGTACTCAGATTAAGAGGCAAAACTTAGTTAGCCAGCTTATCAGCATACGCATTGCTATACTCTCGCCGGCCGTAATAAGCGTGGACTATTAAAACGCAAGGCTTTCGTTTAGAAGAATCCTTAGTACTCAGATTAAAGGGCAAAACTTACTTAGCCAGCTTATCAGCATACGGATCGCTATACTCTCGTCGGCCATAATAAGTGTGGACTATTAAAACGCAAGGCTTTCGTTTAGAAGAATCCTTAGTACTCAGATTAAAAGGCAAAACTTACTTAGCCAGCTTATCAGCATACGCATCGCTATACTCTAGTCGGCCGTAATAAGCGTGGACTATTAAAACGCAAGGCTTTCGTTTAGAAGAACCCTTAGTACTCAGATTAAACGGCAAAACTTACTTAGCCAGCTTATCAGCATACGCATCGCTATACTCTCGTCGGCCGTAATAAGCGTGGACTATTAAAACGAAAGGCTTTCGTTTAGAAGAATCCTTAGTACTCAGATTAAAAGGCAAAACTTAGTTAGCCAGCTTATCAGCATACGCATTGCTATACTCTCGCCGGCCGTAATAAGAGTGGACTATTAAAACGCAAGGCTTTCGTTTAGAAGAATCCTTAGTACTCAGATTAAAGGGCAAAACTTACTTAGCCAGCTTATCAGCATACGCATCGCTATACTCTCGTCGGCCGTAATAAGCGTGGACTATTAAAACGCAAGGCTTTCGTTTAGAAGAATCCTTAGTACTCAGATTAAAAGGCAAAACTTACTTAGCCAGCTTATCAGCATACGCATCGCTATACTCTAGTCGGCCGTAATAAGCGTGGACTATTAAAACGCAAGGATTTCGTTTAGAAGAACCCTTAGTACTCAGATTAAACGGCAAAACTTACTTAGCCAGCTTATCAGCATACGCATCGCTATACTCTCGTCGGCCGTAATAAGCGTGGACTATTAAAACGAAAGGCTTTCGTTTAGAAGAATCCTTAGTACTCAGATTAAAAGGCAAAACTTAGTTAGCCAGCTTATCAGCATACGCATTGCTATACTCTCGCCGGCCGTAATAAGAGTGGACTATTAAAACGCAAGGCTTTCGTTTAGAAGAACCCTTAGTACTCAGATTAAACGGCAAAACTTACTTAGCCAGCTTATCAGCATACGCATCGCTATACTCTCGTCGGCCGTAATAAGCGTGGACTATTAAAACGCAAGGCTTTCGTTTAGAAGAATCCTTATCGGGATACGCCACATAAGCCTCGTACACTTTTCCATCGATAGTGTGGTCCACAAGCTCTGACCATTGACCTCCAGACGCCATTTCATATATATATTTGCGTCAGTTTTTTTTTCAAATATTTATAATTTCCCTAAAATGTTAAAATTGCAATATAATAAATCTTGGCGTGCCGGATCTGCAAGCTCACTGTGCTCAGGTCTTTCCGTAGGCCGTAGTCTAGCTTGCCCGAAAATGTATGGTAGAAACGGCGAGACAGTGCGTTCCATGTTAACCAGCGCACCATGTTGGTGACGATCATGTCTGTGTAGTTGCGGAGAATCACAAACTTGACAATTTCATCTTTAACTCCTTTTGTCACCGCGGCATGACTTAAATTCTGTCTAACCCGTATACGCCCGAATCTTAGGTGTTTGACCCCAGCCACTTTACTGTTCATAAACGGACTTCCTTGGTGAGATTAGTCAATCGTTGTGTCACCGCGGCATGACTTAAATTCTGTTTAACCCATGGAAGACTAAATCTTATATGTTTGTGGCCAGCCACTTTGCTGTACATAAACGGACTTCCTTGGTGAGATTAGTCAATCGTTGTGTCTCCGCGGCATGACTTAAATTCTGTCTAACCCGTATACGCGCGAATCTTAGATGTTTGTGGCCAGCCACTTTACCGTTCATAAACGGACTTCCTTGGTGAGATTAGTCAATCGTTGTGTCCCTGCGGCATGACTTAAATTCTGTCTAACCCGTATACGCTCGAATCTTGATGTTTGTGGCCAGCGACTTTACTGTACATAAACAGTCTTCCTTGGTGAGATTAGTCAATCGTTGTGTCTCCGCGGCATGACTTAAATTCTGTCTAACCCGTATACGCCCGAATCTTAGATGTTTGTGGCTAGCCACTTTACTGTTCATAAACGGACTTCCTTGGTGAGATTCGTCAATCGTTGTGCATGACTTAAATTCTGTCTAACCCGTATACGCCCGAATCTTAGATGTTTGTGGCCAGCCACTTTACTGTACATAAACGGACTTCCTTGGTGAGATTCGTCAATCGTTGTGTCCCCGTGGCACGACTTAAATTCTGCCTAACCCGTATACGCCCGAATCTTAGATGTTTGTGGCCAGCCACTTTACTGTACATAAACGGACTTCCGTGGTGAGATTAGTCAATCGTTGTGTCTCCGCGGCATGACTTAAATGCTGTCTAACCCGTATACGCCCGAAACTTAGATGTTTGTGGCCAGCCACTTTACTGTTCATAAACGGACTTCCTTGGTGAAATTAGTCAATCGTTGTGTCCCCGCGGCATGACTTAAATTCTGTCTAACCCGTATACGCCCGAATCTTGATGTTTGTGGCCAGCCACTTTACTGTACATAAACAGACTTCCTTGGTTAGATTAATCAATCGTTGTGTCTCCGCGGCATGACTTAAATTCTGTCTAACCCGTATACGCCCGAATCTTAGATGTTTGTGGACAGCCACTTTACTGTACATAAACGGACTTCCTTGGTGAGACTAGTCAATCGTTGTATCTCCGCGGCATGGCTTAAATTCTGTCTAACCCGTACACGCCCGGATCTTAGATGTTTGTGGCCAGCCACTTTACTGTTCATAAACGCACTTCCTTGGTGAGATTCGTCAATCGTTGTGTCACCGCGGCATGACTTAAATTCTGTCTAACCCATGGACGACCGAATCTTACATGTTTGTGACGAGCCACTTTACTCTTCATAAACGGACTTCCTTGGTGAGATTCGTCAATCGTTGTCACCGCGGCATGACCTAAATTCTGTCTAACCCTTGAATGCCCGAATCTTAGATGTTTGTGGCCAGCCACTTTAGCGTTCATAAACGAACTTCCTTGGTGAGATTCGTCAATCGTTGTGTCACCGCGGCATGACTTAAATTCTGTCTAACCCATGGACGACCGTATCTTAGATGTTTGCGGCCAGCCATTTTAGCGTTCATAAACGGACTTCCTTGGTGAGATTCGTCAATCGTTGTATCACCGCGGCATGACCTAAATTCTGTCTAACCCATGGACGCCCGAATCTTAGATGTTTGTGGCCAGCCACTTGTTCATAAACGAACTTCCTTGGTGAGATTCGTCAATCATTGTGTCACCGCGGCACGACCTAAATTCTGTCTAACCCATGGACGCCCGAATCTTAGATGTTTGTGGCCAGCCACTTTAGCGTTCATAAACAGACTTCGTTGGTGAGATTCGTTAATAGTTGTATCACCGCGGCATGACCTAAATTCTGTCTAAACCAAGGACGCCCGAATCTTAGATGTTTGTGGCTTGCCACTTTAGCGTTCATAAACGGACTTTCTTGGTGAGATTCGTCAATCGTTGTGTTACCGCGGCATGACTTAAATTCTGTCTCACAAATGGACGTCCGAATGTTAGATGTTTGTGGCCAGCCACTTTACTCTTCATAAACGGACTTCCTTGATGAGATTCGTCAATCATTGTGTCACCGCGGCACGACCTAAATTCTGTTTAACCCATGGACGCCCGATTCTTAGATGCTTGTGGCTAGCCAATTTAGCGTTCACAAACGGACTTCTTTGGTGAGATTCGTCAATCGTTGTGTCACCGCGGCATGACTTAAATTCTGTCTAACCCATAGACGCCCGAATCTTAGATGCTTGTGGCCAGCCACTTTACTGTTCATAAACGGACTTCCTTGGTGAGATTCGTCAATCGTTGTGTCACCGCGGCACAACCTAAATTCTGTCTAACCCATGGACGCCCGAATCTTAGATGTTTGTGGCCTGCCACCTTAGCGTTCATAAACGGGCTTCCTTGGTGAGATTCGTCAATCGTTGTGTCACCGCGGCATGACTTAAATTCTGTTTAACCCATGGACGCCCGAATCTTAGATGTTTGTGGCCAGCCACTTTAGCGTTCATAAATGGACTTCCTTAGTGAGATTCGTCAATCATCGTATCACCGCGGCATGACCTAAATTCTGTCTAACCCATGGACGCCCGAATCTTAGATGTTTGTGGCCTGCCACTTTAGCGTTCATAAATGGACTTCCTTGGTTAGATTCGTTAATCGTTGTATCACCGCGGCATGACCTAAATTCTGTCTAAGCCATGGACGCCCGAATCTTAGATGTTTGTGGCCTGCCACTTTAGCGTTCATAAGCGGACTTCCTTGATGAGATTCGGCAATCGTTGTGTCACCGCGGCATGACTTAAATTCTGTCTAACCCATGGACGCCCGAATGTTAGATGTTTGTGGCCAGCCACTTTACTCATCATAAACGGACTTCCTTGGTGAGATTCGTCAATCGTTGTGTCACCGCGGTATGACTTAAATTCTGTTTAACCCATGGACGCCCGAATCTTAGATGTTTGTGGCCAGCCACTTTAGAGTTCATAAACGGACTTCCTTGGTGAGATTAGTCAATCGTTGTGTCACCGAGGCAAGACTTAAATTCTGTCTAACCCGGACGCCCGAATGTTAGATGTTTTGTGGCCAGCCACTTTACTCTTCATAAACGGACTTCCTTGATGAGATTCATCAATTGCTTTGTCTTCACGCGACTTCGTCTCGCAACCGGACACCGAATATTCTGTTTAACACCCACTGACGCTCCCTGATTTTCGTCTCTTTGCACGCGCGCTGCTGCTACCCGGAAGCCATCGATGTGGCCATCCACTTTAGCGCTCATAAACGGACTTCCTTGGTGAGATTCGTCAATCGTTGTATCACCGCGGCATGATCTAAATTCTGTCTAACCCATGGACGCCCGAATCTTAGATGTTTGTGGCCAGCCACTTTAGCGTTCAGAAACGGACTTTCTCGGCGAGATTCGTCAATCGTTGTGTCACCGCGGCATGACTTAAATTCTGTCTAACCCATGGACGACCGAATCTTACATGTTTGTGACCAGCCACTTTACTGTTCATAAACGGATTTCCTTGGTGAGATTCGTCAATCATTGTGTCACCGCGGCACGACCTAAATTCTGTCTAAGCCATGGACGCCCGAATCTTAGATGTTTGTGGCCAGCCACTTTAGCGTTCATAAATGGACTTCCTTGGTGAGATTCGTCAATCGTTGTGTCACCGCGGCATGACTTAAATTCTGTCTAACCCATGGACGACCGTATCTTAGATGTTTGTGTCCAGCCACTTTAGCGTTCATAAAAGGACTTCGTCATCAAGATTAGTCAATCGTTGTATCACCGCGGCATGACCTAAATTCTGTCTAACTCATGGATGCCCGAATCTTAGATGTTTGTGGCCAGCCACCTTAGCGTTCATAAACGGAATTCCTTGGTGAGATTCGTCAATCGTTGTGTCACCGCGGCATGACTTAAATTCTGTTTAAGCACATGGACGTCCAAATCTTAGATGTTTGTGGCCTGCCACTTTACTCTTCATAAGCGGACTTCCTAAATGAGATTCGTCAATCGCTTGTGTCACCGCGGCACGACCTAAATTCTGTCTAATTCATGGACGCCCGATAGTAGGATGCTTGTGGCCAGCCACTTTACTCATCATAAACGGACTTCCTTGGTGAGATTCGTCAATCGTCGTCACCGCGGCATGACCTAAATTCTGTCTAAACCATGGACGCCCGAATTTTACATGTTTGTAAACAGCCACTTTACTGTTCACAAACGGACTTCGTTGGTAAGATTCGTCAATCGTTGTGTCACCGTGGCATGACTTCGGCTTATTTTGCATCATTTTATATAAGGTGTTAAATCAATATGATGTCCTGGTCGTATAAATAAGGAGCAAATTATAATTTCGTGGCATCATTTTACCGCATATATATTTGAGCAAAGTCAAATCTCAACGAGCTGAAATTTTGAAAACTATAAGCGATTTTTTCCAGTAAAATATAGTTTAAATTGAAAATACTATAAATTTATGTAAAATAATAAATATCTCATCAGTTTCCAATTTTCGACGCTGAAATGAGGATTATAAAATTGAAATTGAGTTCCAATATTGTTTAAGACAAAAATTTGAAAAAATGTCATGTCAGTTTCCTGTTTGAAGCAGCGAAAATATGAGAATATTTTAAGGATATAAAAATATGTTTCATTTTGTTGCTCCTGAGAAGATTAAAGAGTAAATAAAAAAGTAATATCAATACTTTCCCATCGCCCAAGATCCAAAGGCAAAATAACAGAAAAAAAAGAAGAGCAGGCCAGCACCCAAACCAAACACAAAAACCCAAAAAACCAAAAAAACGCCATTACAAAGGATTTAGTGGATGTTGAGAACGGTAAACTGATTTATTTAAACGTATCTGTCACCGGTGTGTCCTTTTTGGAATGGTACTGTATTTTTAGAGACACCGCCTCCCCTCGAGGACTAATATAAGATTTCGTGATTTTCAAGAATCTATATTTGGCTTGCTATACAAAAGTAGAAGAGCCAAAAGGAGAGTGATTATTTCAGGTATCTGTGCCCATAGAGACTTTTTGGATGGTCATTCCCGGAGACCCCTTCCAAGAACCATCCATAATTTCGTTGTTTAAACTGTAATATTTACAATTTGTTGCATTTGTGGTTAAAAAGGTTTTCGAGGATGCTGAAAACGATGGAGTTATCTATTTGGGTGTATGTTGGCTTTCAAAAATAGTAATGTATTCCATGATACTTCTTGAGCCATACAGGATTCCGCCAAATATTTACAATTTGTTGCATTTGTGGTTAAAAAGGTTTTCGAGGATGCTGAAAACGATGGAGTTATCTATTTGGGTGTATGTTGGCTTTCAAAAATAGTAATGTATTCCATGATACTTCTTGAGCCATACAGGATTCCGCCAAATATTTACAATTTGTTGCATTTGTGGTTAAAAAGGTTTTCGAGGATGCTGAAAACGATGGAGTTATCTATTTGAATATAGCTGTAACCAATATACACTTTTGGCATGAAACTGCACACCCTGAGGTCCTCACTTTGGTCTATCCATGATATTTTTTAGTTTCAATCTAATGATGTTAATTTGTTGAATCTGCGAATATAAATGATTTCGAGGCCAGCAAAAAAGATGAATTGATGAGTTAAAACTATAAACGTCGTTTGCTCGCACTGAATACCTCTCGCTGGGCAATCGTGGGTTCACCAAAGTTCTAGTATATGCTGCCAATACTCCAGTCATAGCACTGCAGAAAGCTAGCATAAATCTTATCTATTAGCCTCAGCACTACAAAAAGTCAGTCAAGATACTTTCAGTCAATATGCTCATAATTCCAGATATACTTCCGCAGCAGATCCAAAATACCAAGGAAAACCTCTCAATATCAATAACAGCTCCCGCACTATACAATTCAAATATCACAGCTTTCTAGACACTCAAACCAAATCATATATACAGGATTTCAATTCAGTCACGACCTTTTTTAGAATTCATACCAATTCAATTACACTTCCAATTCATTTCAGCACTCCAGCATATTTATAAAACAATCACACTATCAAAAATAATTCCAATTCAAAAATTCTACTTAATAACGTCAAAAAGTCCCACTATACATATAAAACAAAACATGCTTGTTTTATTGCTACATCTGTAATTGCTCTGGCTATTGCTATGTATGGCGATGCTAAAAGTTTACCAACAACGCTATCTTCATAATCACCGTTTTATCTTTCAAAAACTAAGGTCCAAAAACATCAAACAATGGCCTGAAATATAAATCGCCTGGAAACACAAGAAGTCACAGGATCTTAGAACGTTATTTACCAAAAATTTGTAATAAAATTCTTAGTGTTGTTGCCATTAACTGTAAAAACTTACTTCGTATTAACCTAGATTTAGTGTTGAGTTTATAGATCTTGGTCATACATGCTCATATGACGCAGTACCGTAGTTAACATCTCTGATGCGGTATTTTTTTATGTTTATTTTATTCACAATACTAACGTCTGATAAGTTCCGATCGGTTTTGAAAATGTGGGAGCCTTTGGAAGTTAAACTGGTGTATTGCCGACTCGTCGGGCGATGATCATTCATAACTTATTTCGACACAAAATTTTAATAAACTACGCACGGGACACAATATTTATAACGATATATTTTAAATTCTATAAGCTGTTCTTCAGCGCATATATACATCGTCGCAGTTTAGTTTATACTTATTCGGCTTATTTTGCCAATGTACTGGCAGTGAAAATTAGTATTAAATTGCTTAACTTAATTATTTAAGTTGCCACTTAAAAACGAAGCAACGAGTTTATTTGAGATTAAGTTAGAGAATCATTGGTACGACATAAAATGGCAAAAACAATGTAGTAATTCAACGATTGTAGTAAATAGACAGAAAGGCTTCTTTGGAAAGCTCAAGGGCTAAGCCACTCGGCCATTGGCGCAGCGGGAAGCAGCTTTCGTTATACATCTATGTTTATTTACAATATTCAGACATATTAATTTTAAAACTAAGATGATCGTTATACATCATTAACGTGAATTCATTTACTCTTTTGCCGTAAGCTAATAGTGAAAATTGATATTTTGAAACAAAGAAATTGTTTACGATGTTGAATGATATCATATTGCTTAGTCCGAGATTAGACTTGTTTATCAGTGAATAATTTCATTATGGTAATTTTTAAGCCAAATATCAGGGCAAAAAACGAACAAAAATTTTTTTGGAACAATACAATAAAATACTAAAAAGCGAACTCTAAACTCCATGGGGAGGATCGAAACCACGAATAAGATAGTTTACGGCGAGCGTCTTACCAATCGACCAATCATACAACTGTTGAACAATTTTTTCTTATATTTTATTTTCTCTATAAAGTTCCATGCATATTTTTGTGAGCCACTGTGAGATCTGCGAACATCAAAAATAATTCACCAAATATTTTTCTCTATGAGATTCGGCCAAATTCAGATCAACGCAGATCGAGCTTTTATCCAGAACATCGTATGATGAAAATCAGACTCATTTATTATATAACGGTTCTCTATGTAACACAGCGTGTTTTGTGTTCTATTATTAAACAAATAAACAAAAATTTATTCAAAAAATACACCCCTAACAGTCTGCAGAAGTGTCTTTTAGGTAGAACAAATGGTATATTAATTCCCAGTGAATACACTATAAGAAAAGGGTATACAATTGAATAAAAAGAGAATCAGCAAGGAGTTATTCCTATTACAGCTGATTATAAGTTTCTATCGTAATGTAAGTACAATGTTAGGTTAACTTCTTTCATTTTTTATATTGTGTATTTGGATTTTTAAATTGTGCATTAAATTTTGATCATTGTCATGTTTTCGATATTTCCATAATCCACTATTTATATCATATAATATGACAGTGTAATGTCCTATTGCCAATGTTCGAGAGATATATTTGACAGCCAGAATTATACAACGCCAAGTGGCGTAATAGAATTTACCACTAGTCCTGCATCGCAGGTCGGTCGCCACTTTTGAAGTACACTATTCGGCGACAGCGCCCAAGACTAAAAATTGGACCCATAATATTTACATGTTACCTCTACTGAGTTGCACAGGAATGCTGATATACCTTTACTAAGTAGCTGTAAGGATAAAGATGTATCATAATCCACACACAAAATTCGAAAACAAAGACAGAGCCTGCCGGCTGTGAACAATTTATTAAGATCACGTTAGAACTCTGCTGTGAAGCGTAAGATTAATAGATTATAAAGTACACTTTTCTTCGTTGGAGCAATACGAAATGAACCAAAGACAATGACAAAATA